>JBBMJY010000011.1:2709831-2804326 GCA_037833715.1 Toxotes lorentzi
CCCCCCCCCCCCCCCCCCCCCCCCCCCCCCCCCCCCCCCCCCCCCCCCCCCCCCCCCCCCCACACCTGTAGCTTTTTTACAGGTCAGCTATCATAACAGCATGTTATCTCATTGTGTAGAATCGGTTTTAGTGGAGGCTCCTGTAGAGAAAAATAAAACAGATCCACACACAGGATGGAGTCACTCAAACAAACTGCAGAAGAGAGAGAACATTTGAAACATCACCATTTTCAGATTTTTTTTAAACTGGGGGACACACTGGGGTTTGAAGTGCGTTCCTTTTCTACATCAGCAGAGCAGCAGCAGTGGTGAATATGATTATGGAAACTGTGTGTATATATATTTGTACAGTCACACTTCTGTCACCTTAACTCTAGTCCTTAAAACCATCTGGACCTCCAACTCCAGCCGGTGGAAAAACAGAACTTTTCTCTCTTTAATGCAGAAAAACACAGATCATTATCCACAGTACGCGAGGTCCCAAATGTAATCCACTTCTCAAAACAGTTTGCCCATACATATTTAATATTAAAAACAAGTTTTTGTGCAAGTATGGTTTTTCCACAAGGTTTGAAATAGATATCTGTAAAGCAAAGGAGCAAGGACTTACAGAGTCATGTTCACTTTTTTTTCTTTTTTTTTTTTAATTGTGAAACAACGTTAACCACATTGTGAGTGATAGTGTTCCTTTTTCTGGCTTGAATTTAGGTAATAGTCAAATTAATTTCTCACAACTCAGCAAATAAAATGACTACTGGCTTTAAAAGAAAATAAAAATTAAAGTCACCTCAGTTTGGGGCGAAACATTTAAAAATTGAACTCCACTGACAGTGAGGAGCAGCAGGGAGACAGTCCAGTTTTGGCCGAACTTCCTGTTGGATTTTCTGTCACCAAAATGCTGTTAAATCACATTAGTTTTTCAGTTTTTAGTAGCCTGGCAGGTTTCTACAGTAGTAAAAGTGAGACAGTTGTGGACCCAAATATTTACAGTAATGTTGTGCACTTACAGATCCTTCTCTGGACTGTACAATCCTCCTCTGGAGAATCTTTCAGAGTTTATCTAAAACATCACAAAAAAAGAAATCCCATGCTTCCTTGCTACGCAATGAAATAACAGTGTTTTCACTCACTGAGAATTTAATTTTAAAAAAAACAAGAAACTAAAAATAAAGACCGGTCTGGAGCTCAATCTTGGGCATTTCTGCTGGCAAGAAGGAATTAAAAGTGTGAAAACAACGTGATGCAGAAACAGAGCTTAAAATAATACCATAAAATTGTTCATATTTCAGTAAGCTATTTAAAAAAAAAAAAAAACAAATTTAAAATGAGAATAAACCTTTCTCCATCCCTTGCCCCAAAAACATTTTACAAACAAAAATATATCCCCCTTTGTCCTGTGATTCTCAAATTCTCACTAGATATAATTAAAACTTTTTTACAGTGCTTTATCATCATTATATATCTTTGACAGACCTTAATGAGGGAAGGAATTTTTAAGCCATAGATGTCTCTCCTATTGCAACGATATAGCTACGTCAAAAAAAGTGAATGGTCCAGTTATTGGATGATTAAAATAAAAAAAATAAAAGGGGGAAAAAAAACACAAACAGGAGGAGATGGTCAGTGGTAGGAAAGCGAGCGCCAGCTCTCTCGTCCTGTTTTTTTTTTTTTTGTTTTGTTTTTTTCCCAGGAGCACCTTAACGTTACCGCGGTGATGCTGGCGTTAAGGTGGTGCTGGGAGGCGAAAGGCTCGGGTCTACTGTTTGGTGTTGAGCTCGTTCTCCAGCTCCATGAGTTTGCGTGAAGCCTTGACCTTGTTGGAAACCTCCTTCCCCTGAGAGAAGAGACGCTGGCGCTCCTTGAAGGTCAGACTCTCTGGAGCGCCGCTGGGGATCGAGTTCTCCTGCTCCTGACTGCAACACACACACACGATGAGGGTTATAACAAACCACCTGTTATCAGATGAGGAGCCTCATAGCTGCAGGACTGTAGAAGCAGTAAAGAGAGTTTTCTCTGACGCTGCAGCACCGTCCCCTGTCTCTCTGTCTGTTTCACTGGTAGTGATGTTTTAGTTACAGTTTGATGGACGTTAGCTGGCGCAAATTTTATACTATTTTCTATTAGTATAAACAGTGTATTGTGTGAGTATAAAGATTCATATATATGTTACACAATTAGCATGTGGTTTGGAATTCACCAGTAGAAAGCGTGAACCAGCACAGGTAAGTAACATGTTCATTAAATAAAGGAATGAGGGTGAAAACATCAATCTCTTCTATCACTATCCTAAAGTTGTGATTTCATAGATGAACTGAGACCTGAAGAATGAAGTGATGTGTAAAATCCCTCAGTGATACATGAGGTTTCAGAAATGTATAAACTAAAGCTGCCTGCACTAAGTCTGTCCTTTAAATAAGGACCCAGTGGACAGACAGAATACGAGGACTCACCTCTTCGTCCATTTGTCTCGCGGGTCCTTGTAGACTTCTCCTGATCCTACAACTCCTGCTGAGTTTCCAGTGTACGAGTTAAATCCTGTCCGAGGTTCGGGCGTCACACAGGAGACAGACAGAGCAGTAAAACATGAGTCAGCAACATTCAGACGCACGTCGCGTTATCTGAAAACATCTGAGACAGAAGCTGCAGGGTGACGGCTGAAAGGATCTCTGCTGTTTTGGTATCATTCCAAACATTTACTGTTCTGAGAAACAGAGAAACTTCAAAAAGCTAAAACTTGAATGACTGTTTCAAACAGTATCTGATTATTATCCAGAGACCCTGGTCACCAGAACCCAAGCAGCTTCTCAGGTCGGCATCACTTCATTTCCCACAGACCAGCCTAAGCGGAAGGAAGGAAGGAAGGAAGGAAGGAAGGAAGGAAGGAAGGAAGGAAGGAAAGGAACGAGTTCTGGAGAAGCATTAGGCGGAAACCATCAGATCTCATTAAACTAGAGCAGCAAGCCAAGAAAAGAGAAAGAACAGAGCGTTAAAAAGCTGTTAAAGGGCCATTCCAAAGCAGCACAATGGTCTGTGGAAGTCTCAGGCTGGATCTGAGGCCGAGGTCACCGTCAAACATGTCTGAGCCCCCGTCATGCTACTGTCTGAATTTGGTGGGTGACTGTCAGAATCCAACCAGTTCACAGATTTAACATCTAATTTATATTTTCCAAAAGGAGAAAACTCGAGGGGCTCAGTCAAAGGCAAAGAGGGTGACCCCAACCTCTGACCCCAGAGCAGACGTTAATCACTGTCATGTGTCCCTGTGTCTTTCCAAACTGCAGCACTGTCCTGGCCACAGCTGAGGCCTAACCCTGTCAGACCAGACCAGATTTGTCCAACCGCTTTACAACTGTTTGACCCAAGAGTCTGCAGATTTTTATGGTGTGAGATCTGACACAGGCTGGTTCCTCATAGTTTATTGTGACAATAAATTTACTAAAGATCAGTAAATCACCGATTTGTAATCTAAACACAATGTGGATATTCTGCTAAAAGTTAGAGGGACCCGCTGTTACAGCAAATCACTGAGCTTTTTTTTTTAGAAATGAAAATATATATTTGTGACTTTTTTTTTTTTAAGTAGGAAAAGTGTGACGGACGAGCGGATTGTTGGTTTTGGTCTTTCCGTCGGATTTGTGCTACGACATCTCATTTCTCCTGTGAACACAACAGAAAACAGGAACTAATCTGAGTTATGTGTTTAAAACCGAGAGAAGTAAACGCTGCAGACTCTCTTCATGGTGCAGTAATGGACACCACAGGCTGAGAGGAAACTCTGGATCCACAGTACAGTTCAGATGCAGACACAGTGACAGGGTGTGAACCCAGATGGATTCATCCGGCTGGCAGCTCCAGGGCTCTTTCTTTGGGTTTTATAGAACGAAAGCAGAGAGAGATCTGAAGTGTAGTTTGGGACGGGATCAAGTCGGGTCCTACTTCAGCCCCAAACCACATAAACAAACTGGCAGAGAACAAAGTAACCACAGAGAAACAACCCTCGTTCAAGGCCAGTTACATTCCTCTGTGGAGCCAACAGAGATGGAAAATTATACTTCTGGCACAGCGATTGAAAATTCTTCAGATTCACTAAAGTCATCCACTGGCTTTTCATGGATTCTCAAAGGTTGTGCATGTTTTTCTTTTACTCTGGTTGAGTTATCTTGGAGGCCAGTAGACGCTAAAAAAAAAAGTAATTGTTTTCTGTACCAGAACGCAGTTTTTGTTAGAACATCCATCTCTGGGGATAACTGAATTTGTTCTTCCTTTGTACCTTTCTCCAGTTCGTGCACCTTCTGGGGCAAACTGGCTTCAGTATTGTTTTTCTTGTGGTTTTTTTCCCCGATTACAAAAAAATATCTCTGTTTTGAGAAGAGGCCACGTTTTATTAAATTCAGACTTGAGCTTCAGGAGCTGCCAGCTGACCAAATCACACTCAATGAGAACATTTTTCAGATTCAAGACGTCAGGGAAGCCAGAGACTCAGGTGCCGTTTGGTCACCTGAACCTGCTGCAAAGCCCTGTGGGAGTTGTAGTAAGGTTTAGTAAAGCTGCAGCATTAGACAGCATCACAGCTACAGCAGAGACACAGACTGACAGGCCAAATGAAGGACAGCCAGATCAGCTGACAGAGCCCAAACAGGCGGACAACAAAGCACATACAAGGAAAAAAAACAGCAATCTGGGAAGGCAAGTTAACAGACAAACCACCAACAACAGGCAGAGTGGGAAAAGGAAGCAAAGACTCAAAGGAAAATAAATGAAGACAGCAGGGTGCAGCCTGGTGGAAGCTACGCACAGGCAGTAAAAAGCAATAGACACCAAGCCGGTTACTGGGGTGAGCTGCTGGCAGCCAGAGAGCAGTGTTTGGTGTTTGTGATGCACATGTGTGTGACGGGGTGGTGGAACATGCACATTTTATTTCTGAGGGAGGTGGGGTGGGGTGGATGGGGGAGGTAGTGGGTAATGGGATGTTAGTGGAATGTTTTTTTGATTAATTATTTTTTTTGGGGGGGGGGTCTGAATTTGAGTGGAAATGCAACACACAGTTCCTCGAGGTCCGGGACGTGTTTTTAATGTTTAATAAGCAGCAGGGATGGAGGAGGTTCATGTTGAAGGTGCAGGCAGCCGTTTCCTGGACCTCAGGCAGTGATGACATTCAGCTCCGTTTGTCTGTGGATGTTCAAACTGCATACTGTACATTTACAGTGTCACACCTCAGTACAAAGTCATGTCTGCTTGTGGCCATAAATCACAGAAGCTCTGCGTTATTTCACATTTTTCTGCGTTAGTGCAGATACACTACGACTCCTTAGATTTATCTGAGGTCATGTCCCACAGGTTGATAACTATTTAGCTCGACTAAAGCATTAAAATTAAATTTAAATTAATTAATCTTCTTCATACTGAAGAATGGAAAAAAAAAAAACTATACCTGAAAAAAGGCCAAAACAAAGTCACGCAGCATGAATTTAATTATTATTTCTGTTTCCTTGTGTGATCTTGAATATACATTAATGGCCTGCACACAGTCTGGGTAAAATCATGAAGGGATATTTTGGGAGCAATAAGTTCAACACAGCTGCCAATTGACTGCAGCTTGACCCCTCTAGTGTGAGATATCACTTTCCAACAATGAGGCCCTCTGAAGAAAAGCAAAGATGCATATCTCGACATAACATTTGAGGAGGACAAACCAAGAAAAACAGCCAGTCTGTTTAATATTTGATCTATGCTAGGAAAGACTACTTTTAACCTCATGATAAATACGTTTATTTTGGAGGGAACTATGACTGGAGCATGACCTCTCAAGCCCTGAATATAAGCAGCTTTAACAAATCACTGCCACTAGGTGTCACTGTGGTCTGGGCAGACAGTTCTACAGACTTTGACCCAGCTTGTTGGCAAGAAAATTTAAACCTTTTAAACAGCCACAGACAAAGAAGAGGCCTTTCACTCAACTCACTGCTGCCGTGTGCATTTTTGCATGTTTATGTTTATGAAATGAGAGGATTATTGTTATTATTATTTTTTAATCGAGTGGCTGATGGGTGTGTAAAGCCAATGGTGTGTCTCCTTCCCTTTAAAGCCAACACCGCTAAGCAGAGCCACGGGGCAGGAAGAGGGCGGGCAGGCAGGCAGCCCGACGGCTGGCCTCGCCCCCCGTCCCAAGCAGCAACCAACCAGACACAAAGGAGGCGGCGAGCGACAACACCAACAGTACTATGATTGGCTCTGATGGGTCTCAATCTGCAGCAAAAAGTGGTGGCGTGATTATCGATTGCTTTTTCTGTTCACTAGTGCTGATCGAGGGGGAGGGTGCGATTCGAGGAAAATGAGGGGGGTAAAAAATTACTGGGGACAGGAAGAGGTGTTCAGACAAACAAACATAAAAAAATAACAAAACAATACAATCTGATTCGCTTGAGGAAACGAAGGGAAATTTTCCACATGTAAAATAACGAACAGAAATTGATGATTGACGACTGATTGACGACAAAAAAATCTGGACAAACATTTAAAGGAGGAAAAAAGTAGACTGTGGAAATGAAAAGGCAGAACACCTCTACTGAAAAACAAGGTCAAAAGAAACACAAAACGGCACTAAACCATGAAGGAGTGGGTAGTAAATGAAGAGTTGAGTGAATGAGAGGGAGGTATGGGAGCTGTAGAGGGCGCTGTGGCGAGCCTGACTCCTCTCTCCTCTCTCTGGGTCTACCTTTAAAGCCTCCTGGGGGGATGGAGCTGGGTTTGGCAGGAAGGGGGGGACCTGTACTGTTGGAGTTGTTGGCTGGCAGCTGGAACGAGCCAGACAGGAAGATGCCGTCAGAAAGAGGACGGGGCTTGCGCGCAGTGGGCGGCGGCTGAGGCTTGTGATTGGGCGAGGCGGTGGCCGGGAGGTCGCCGTACGACTTCCGGGTCGCCGACAGCTTCACCTGACCTGACTGCCCGCCGCCGCCACTCCCTGCTTTGGTGGCTTCCTTGCCTTCCTCCTCGTCTTCCTCATCTCCAGCGTAGGAGACAAACTTGGCGGTGTAGAGCATGTCGGGGGAGGCGACCTGGGTTTTGAGGTAGGAGGTGTTTCTCTGTGGGGGGGTTGGGGGGGTGTTAGTAGGGTCGTGGGGGGCGGGGGGCTGGTAATCCCGGGGCAGCGGGGGCCGATACAGACCGGCCGGTTCGTCTGGCGTCAGCAGCTTTCTCTCGGCCTCCTCGTGCTGCCGGCGCCGCTCGGCCTCCAGGCGAGTGTAGTACTCCTCCTCCTGTCTCCTCTAGGGGAGGGACAACCTGTTAGTACGCTCCGCTCTCATTGGCCCTCACCTCAGTAATGGACACGAACTGGCTAATCAGCTACAGACTACAGCTGGGTACACTACACTACTTCTACCACAGGTAAAACCCCATCCGATAAGACACCTGTCTACCAGACTGACAAAGACTCCCAGACAAACTGAACCTGGGCTTATTCAGACCTGGTCTAACTGGGCTGGCTCACAATATAGAGAGATCTGGTCCATCTAAGTCCACCACGCACACTGCATACAGCATACAGTCACAGGTCAGGGCCCTCATTTGATAATAAAACTAATTATTCCTGAATTCCATTTAACTGCTTCTGTTTCAGGTTCCTGGTATTTTACAAACAGGCTCGGCTCGTTCTAAAGTGGTTTTTATCGAATCCTGTAGTCAACACTGATCCAGACCAGTTCTTCTACACTTGACCTGACCTTGTACAAAATGCCAGGGGCAACAGTGGAAATAAGTCCAGCACTTTACTGTTTTATCAGTTTCATTATATATTAAAATGCTGTCAACCAAACCAAACCTCTGCTCACTGACCGGCCTACCAAGTCCACCAACGGGACAAGATACTGAAAGAAGAACCTGATCTAACTGGTCCACGCCGCCTAAAAACCTCCCATTCCCTCGACGCTCGGTGTATGCATGTGTGCTCAGACTGTATATGACCACATGTGCGTGGTTTTTCTGTGTATCCTCAGTTTATACTAAATGGTTTGTGGGTAGGGTTTTTACTCCAGCCCACCCTGTCTCCAGTGGCTGAGCTCTGGTATCTACACTTCAGGGAAAGGCTGCCTGTGATGTTACACATTAATGTGGGAGGAATGTGTTTAGATTTCTGGGTTTGGAGCTCGACCAGCTGCTCCGGGTCACATGTGCTCAATCTCGACGCTTCTGATGTTAAGATTATCTTCTCCTTTTTTTTTGGTTTCATGTGCTGAAGGTTTGCTGTGGGCGTTCTCGTATGTCCTCACCCTGATCACCTCTAAGGACACACTGTGGATGTATCCGAGCTTATTTTGATGGTTGAATCAGCCCAGTTGGAATCTGAAGAAACTGGGAGGGATTAGTGGGTGCGTGGGTTTGAATGAGTGGGTGGCTGGGTTTCTGAATATGTACAGTATGGATGGCTGAGGGTGGGTATGGATTTCTCTGAGTGTGTGTGTGTGTGCATGATGTTGATATAAAGCATGTGGTTTTTGGGAAAAGTGGGAGGGTGGGCAGCATTCCCTAAAAATAATGTCTGAAGCGATGCTGGATGGAAATGGTAACGAAAATGAAAATTAAACCCTCACAAAATCATAACTGCTTCCCCCGAAAAACAAAAACAAAACTCAGATAACTTCCTGACACACACCGACAACAACCACCAACAACAACGACGACAACATGATGGGAGTCCCATGCTTTAGGTGGGTGGGAGCACATAACATGACACGGCAACACATCACATAGGGTGGGGGGTGCACAGGATGAGGACATGCAATTGGACATCTTTACAATAAACAGCATCAGAATAACAGTCAATACATCATAAAAACAACATCTCTCCCAAAAAAGCTGCGCCATCAAATATTAAATATGTTCTTAAACATTTCAGCGGTCTCCCGCCCGCCACTTATTTTAACCCTGCTCTTCCTGAGATACTTGACCTGACTGATTAAATTTCAGTGGTTAAAAGCTTAAAAACAAACCACATCTTCTCGTGGAGGCGTAAGATTTGAGTTTTGTCGCTGCCCTCACAGATTTTTAAACAGCCAGTGGTCTGATCAGGTCTGCAGCTCACAGGACAAATGCACCAAAATAAATGGCATCGTGGTGAAATCAGTGGACACAATGCAATGATAAAAACACAGAGTATGTTTGATTTAACACATAAGACAGAGACGGACGGGTGGAACACCAGCTCAGACCACTGGTCATTTAAAAATAACTCTGTAGGAACATGATGCCTCTGCTAATAACCTGAAACGCCCATTTGTACCAATATTTACCTGATATTTGGTTTTTATTTTTTTAAAAATCCATTTATCATCTACATCTGATATCGTGGATCTAAATCAGGGGTTTGAAACAGCTGAGTACACATGTAACCAACCTGGTTACACAATGCCTCTATAGGTTTCCATTACTGGGAAGTACTTAATGGAATCTGCCCAAGAATTTGATGATATTAACAGATTTTACCAGATTAATATACAGTTTTGTTTTGTTTTTTACCTCAGCCTGATAAAAATGTCTTTCTAAAACTCCCTGCGTTGGTTATTTCGACTTCACCCTGTTATCTAAACTCTTAAATATTAAATTATGTGGCTTAAACAAAGCTGATCAACTTCCACTTTGTACCAGTAATAAAAACTAGGATTAAGTAGCTGTTACAAAGGTGGCATCGGGGCAGAAATAGATAAACCTGATCAATACAGTGAAGGTATTTGATACAGGGTGTGATCATTTTTACTTTTTCCTGCCCGAATTAAGACTTAGTGAGACTGAAACTTGTGTTTTTTAAACCAATATATCAAACTTAATAAAGGTAACAGCCCTGTCTGACTCACAAATACAATATCACAACAAAACATCCAGAACATCCTACAATCGCTCAGTTACATGAACTCTACACTCTGAGTCACAGATGGACAAACCGACCTTCTCCTCGGCCTCTCGTTTGGCTCTCTCCTCCTCCCTCCACCTCCTCTCCTCCTCCTGCTTTGCTCGCTCCTCTGCCTCCCTCTTCCGAATCTCCTCCAGCTGCTGCTTACGCCGTCGCTCCTCGTCCTGCAACTTTTTACACACACACACACACAGAAGAACATGCCAGAAGGCACACAAAGACAGACACACATGCAAACATGAAAAACAATTAGTACGACATTAACTGTATGTCATTCATACACAAACCCTGAATACATCTCCATATCAACTGGCCCTGTTTAACAGCTCCAACACTAATGTACACTAACACGTCGTGTATAATGTGAGGTAGTTTGATTTATCTCACAGGACTGCTCCAGAGGGGAGGAGCAGTGTGCACTGCAAACACACAGCACAAGCACACACACACACACACTGCTGAACATGCAACAACAGCAACCAGAACAGGGCAAGGCAAAAACAACAACAGCCCTTCTTTCAGCTACTCGAGGTGCACTTGATTTTGTTTTATCATGAGGGTACAAAAATGTAAAGGTCCCACTGAGCAGGAGAGGAAGGATAAATCAAGCGCACCTGAAGTAACTGCAAGCTTAACAGGCTGCAGCAGAAAAATTCAAACCACCCCAACACAAACCCTGCGAAATATGGTGATGCACAAAACAAACAGACCCTTTCTCTGGTCTGGATGGTTTAAAGGGTCAGTTCAACCAAACTACAAAAAACCCAAACATATTTTGCCCTTTATACCTGGTGTTATCTGTCCATGCAGAAACTGTGTGATAACATATCTGTCTTACAGTCTTTCTGCCTCCACTCCAAAGGAATGGAAACGGCATTTTGTTTGTAGAGCTCATAGAAATAACATCACATCTCTTTCAGGGCCAAAAAAAAAATCTCTGTTACACTGTCAACAGATTTCACCGGGATGACTCGGTAAAAAGTACTGTATATTATATTAAGTATATTTTTTTTTAATTTAATTTAATTTAATTTTTTAATTTATGTACTTTTTATAACTATTATAACATTATTTTGACTTATTTACTATTTTAAAAAA
This sequence comes from Toxotes lorentzi, assembly GCA_037833715.1. Classification (NCBI taxonomy): domain Eukaryota; kingdom Metazoa; phylum Chordata; class Actinopteri; family Toxotidae; genus Toxotes; species Toxotes lorentzi. Next base: position 2,720,834 of record JBBMJY010000011.1, read on the forward strand.
AATCTTATTTTTTCATTAGTTTTAAAATTTTCATTGAATTAATTTAAAACTTAATTAACTAAAAAAAACACCTGGTTAAAACATACCATCACTTGAAGGCACAGGCTGTGTGTGTGTGTGTGTTTGTTGAACAGTTGCTAATAATTTAATTTAAAGAAAAATGTAATAAAGATATTAGCGAGTGCTCAGCCCACGTGTGTATTCGGATTTTAAAAACGGATTTTAAGATATTAAATTTATATAAAGGCATGTAAATTTCAGGGACGGACACCTAGAACCAAGACTAAAGCCAGACATGTGGCTGCACAGCCTACAATAGCATTAAAGTGAGAAAATGATTTTTTGTATTATGGGTGAACAGATCCTTTAAAAAGAGAACATAAAGAGGCTTAGCTGGTCACACACAAATGGATGGATGGATGGGTGGACAGATGAATGGGTTCGTAGACACCACAACACCACGACGTGGCCCTGGGCAGGCAGCGCCGGGGGGCTCACAGGACTATCATGCATGGATCTGGATCTGGACCTGGACGCCCCCCCGTGATGAATTCAGCCATGCAGGCGTCACCTCAGTATGCACTCAAAACATCACTGCGGACAAGTGTCACGGCAACCTCAGCTCTGCTACCCTGTAAGCATAGATAGGTTTGATTTCTGGGACTTTTATGTTTTGGGAAACACCAGTGTTTTAACGTTGGTAAGCAGCAGCTTCACTCGTCGTCTCCCAGCAGTTGTTTTGAGTGGACAAAGAGATGGACAGCTTCCCCAGCCAAACAACATCAAGCATCCCAGGACGACCTCTCCATGACCGGCTGCTCTGGAGCTAATCATGGCCCAGCCCTACCTCCAACCCCGGACCCTCCACCCCACCCTGCACCCCCATCCCCATGAAACAACGACAGTAGTCCAGATGGGTGGGGAGAGACAGATAGGAAACATGGGCAGGTGCGCAGCCCAGACAGAAAACAGGAAGTGATGTAAGGTCAGGGAGAGGATACTCGTCATTAACAGGAAGAACATACCAAGTCTAGAACAGAGATAGCTGGGACAGCAGTCTGCTGCTGAAGAAGAAGAAGAGAATAAAGAGTGAGAGAAGGAGGGGAGGTAGGGAGGAAGTAAGGAAGGAAAGGAAGATACCCAAATACTGAAAAGAAAGGTGTGGAGGAGGGAAGAGGAGGGAGAAACTGAGGAGTAAAATAGAAATAAGAAAAGGGAGAGGGAGGACAAACAGTAAAGTGAAAACATTGCTTTTCTCCACCGCGCTGTTTAAAAGCTCCTTCATCCACCGCGTCCAAATCCAACCCCTGCACCAGCTAACCACATCCTACAACATGTATCTCACTGTTCAGTTTTCACTTCAAATACAGTCTCTTTTTAATTAGTGAAAAACGGGGGGGGGGGGGTCTAAAAAATCCAGATTAAAACTTTAGCACACTGCAAACATTCAGTCATTTTAATCGATTATTGCTTTTACTGTGAATTTAGCATGTCTTCGTTTCAACACCTTCAACGTCAACTTCACAGTTTACTCTTTCACTTTTCATGCTATAAATAAATTATTTTGCTTTGGAGTTTTTCTTTACTTTTCTTTACTGTCCCTGTTAGACCTCCACATTAACTAGTTTTTAAGGTTTTGATTAAACACATTTTTATTCAGGACAATGTGCCACCTGAGCATAAAATAAACTATAGAAGTTAATTAATGGCTTAATTAACTTGACCTTCTGAACGTTCACTTGCAAACAGAAGGAGTCTGATACATGAGAACATTAGATCGAGGTGCAGAATAATTTAAAACGATTTGATTACAAAAAAAAACATCCGGATTATCACCTGGTGCAAACTGGTAAAAACTGAAAAAGATATGTTTTAATCACTCCAGAGTCCAAACCATCCACATCAACACATATACAACCACACCCCGCAGATTCAACACCCTCCAGGCCACGGTTACTGAGCTTTTCCACATTAGTTTCCAAAGTAAAGATATAAATCAAGGTAAGAAGAAATACTGCACCAGTTCTACCTTGGCGTCATCCAGAATCATTAAATAAACAAGTCATCAATATCCAGTCGGGATGCTGAGAATCTTGTTGGAACGGGACCAGACATCCTCGCCTGCCTGCCCGCCCACCCGAACCCTCCCGTCCAGCCCTCCAGCCAATCAGATTTAAGCAGCTCAGCATGGCAAAGCGATGACAGAAGCATGTTGCAGATGCACATTGCAGGACATTCATCGTGGGAGCGCTGCCACAGAGGAATCCATTTCCCCTTCTAGCATTTTAAAGGCGGTTCTGTTCCCCCCCCCCCATCAGCCTGATTTCCTTCCTTGTGTACTGGGCTACAGATTTGTTTCTGAACTGGGAGTTGATGGGCAGTATCACTTGAAAAACAGAAGTCAGAATGTTTTAAGTCTTTTCATACAACTTCCCGTGCCTCCCGTATTTGTAACTTCCTTCGGCCCTTTACCTCCTCTTTTCATGTGGTTCCCCATCACCGGCTACAGTGCCTCTAACTCTTCCAATCTCCATATCCCCTCCTTCCACCACCACCACCACCACCACCACCCGTCTCACCCTGGCTCTCTTCTCTGCCTCCAGCCTCTGCATGATCATCATGGTGTCCACGTCCTCGTCATCCTCCTCCTCCTCGTCTTCGTCGCTCTGCTTGGACTCCTGCAGCCGCTTCTGGAACTGCCACTCCAGCATCAGCTTCCTGAGGCGGTCGCTTTCCTCCGCTGTTCGCTCCGGCTTTGCCTGGAAAATAAAGCATTTTGAGAACTGAACTCTTGATATTGACTGATTGATAGAGGTGCTGGTAGGACAGAGCCAGGCTAGCTGTTTGTGCTAAGCTAATTCCTAGTTCCAACAATACTGTATATGTACCACACAGACATGCGAGTGGTATCAAACTTCTCATTGAAATGACGAAAAACACAAATACATGTTGCCAAAATGTCAAACTATTCCTTTCAACTGAACTCGTTTTAACTTGTGCCCACCTGGAGCTCCTGGATCTCCTTGTCCAGCAAGTCCACGATGTGAAGCTGCTGCTGCTTCTCTGCCTTCTCGCGGGCGTCTCTCTTCCAGGGGTCTGGAGACAGACTGTCGCTGGACGTCAGCTCCTCCTTACTGATGGTGATGTATTGCAGGTCTCGCCTCTCGATGGTGCGTGGCTGCTGCTGTGGGAGGAGCTCCCTGATCACCGTGTCCATGCCTACAGTTACATTACAGTTCATTTATTATTGAAATAAAATTGTGGTTTGTGTATCAGAACAGTGAAAGAAAGATCTGAATGAGATGTGTTACCGGCGGGGTTGGAGGCACTGGCAGGTGGAGGAACAGCTGACCGCGGCAGGCTGGCCAGCTTCTCCGGTCTGGATGGGGGAGGCTGGGGTTGAGGCTGTGGGGGCAGGTAGGGCTGGGGTGGGGCCACAGATGCCAGAGGGGGCTGGTGGTGAGGAGGAGGCATGGCTCCTCCGTTGTTGTGAGGCTGGACGGGCATGACGGGGTTGGCCCGGATCTGACCCAACTTCCTCTCCTGCTCCCTCCTCTTCCTCTCCCTGGGAAATGATAATAATCATCCTCATTGTTAGCATCATTATTATCAACCTCATCAAGAGTCTGTTATAATCAGTGACGAATCACATTCATAAGACCAGAATAAATGATTAATTGTCTCCTTTTGTTTTTAAATATATACTGCTGAAAATGATAGGATTAAAAAAAAAAGATGTCCTGTTTGGGCTACAGTCTTGTCTTTAGGACCTTGTTTGTGTATTTTTTTACGTGTTTAGTAAATTGACTGGGTGATAACAGTGTCATTTTGTCATGTTATAACTTTACCTCTCCTCCTCCAGCCGAGCTTTTTCCTTCTCATACCAGCGCTGCTGCTCCTCACGCTTCTTGCGGTCAGCAGCCTGCTGAGCTGCTGCAGGGGAGACAGCAGCGGGAGGCGGTGGGAGCGGCAGGTCGGACTGGTTGTCGTAGGGGTCGAAGGGGTCGGGGTAAGGGGCCGGCGGCGGTGGCGGAGGAGGGGGCAGATCGGAGCGGGATGGCGGCTGGGCTGAATGTGGCGGCACAGCGTGGGGGGCGTTGGGTGTCTTCCATCGGCCCGGCCCGGTCTTCTGGTTCTGGGTCTTGTTGGAGGAAGAGGAGGAGGCTGAGAAGTTGAGGTGCTCCTGGCTTGACGTGGATGACTCCAACGAAGAGGACACCTGCGGCTGAGGGGTCCAGTGGTCAGGACCTCCTACACCTGCAGACACGAGCAGATGCTGTCAAAGTCCAATTCTTCCCTTTGTCAGGGTCCTTTATGACCTCTGTGATTCAGTCAAGCGACAGGTGGTATTATCATATATTTAGGCTTTTCCTCTGAATGGGTCTGTGATGAAGGAAGAAAGCTAACCGAAGGTAAAACTAAATATTTAGCATCAAAGCTAAAGGTGTGGTTGTATCTTCCTCAGTCGGTTCACCAGTCCAACTTAAGCACAAAAGGTTCCCATGTCACATTTTATTTAGAGCAACTTAAACTGCTTGAGTTTTTTAAAAGAACAAAAGCTTTCATGAGCTGTGGAGACTGAATTTTAAAATTTTCTTCTATAAAGGTCTGAACTGCAGGATTTAAGGGGCAAAATGTCAGTTTTTTGCTTTTTAATATTTTGGTTACTACATATTATATAATCAAAAACAAATAACAATAATATTAAATTTGATTACGTTTTACAGGAACATTTGGATGTTGGTAACCACTAAGCTATTACATAATCCGTCTGTTCATCCTCTCATCTCTGTCTGTTGTCCCTTATCTAAACTCTTGAGCTTTTCATCCTCTGAAACTTGTTCTTTTTGGCCTTTCCTACCTCCTGGTGGACCTCTCTGGTAGTCAAGGTCTCTGTGTTGGTAGTCCAGGTCCCGATGCTGGTAGTCGTGCTGGTAGTGTGGCTGCATGCGCTCATCTGGCCTCAGGGCTCCTGGTGGAGGGTACAGCTCCTCCTGAGAGTGGTTTACCCGCTAAGAAGAAAACAGAATAATGAAAGGAGAGAAGAAGGAAGATCAATACGAGGAGACAAGGAGAGACGGAAGGACAGGAGGTGGAAAGACAAAGGTGAAAAGGAACAAGAAAAATGGAGTTTGTTTAGATTTAGTTTTCTAAAAAACTATCTCAGGAAAAACAAGAAAATCTACTGACTTAATAAATAAAGGAAACAAGTTGAAAAGTACTAACGTTCAATCTTTTATGATATTTCAGGTATAATCTGATCATACTTGAGCAGTGGCTTCCTACTAGTCCAGTGCTGCTCTACCTGCATGCTGTTATGGATGTTGTCGACCACAGGGAGGCGTTCTCTGTCCTCCATGCCCTGCCAGTGCTGTGAGGGGCCCTGCCCAGGGCCCACTACGCGATCCTGGCTCTTGGAGGCCGGGATGGTGAAGTACTCCCTGGGGTAGGTCTGGGTGGGGATGGGGTAGGCCTCTGGACGGGGAGGGGAGGGCTCATCCTGATGAATAAAGTAAATGAAAAAATATTTCTCATCTTTGGTCCAGATACTGTGTGTGTCCTCGAGTGTCAGTGTCACCCTACTGTCATCCAGTCTGCTGAAACATTCCTCATCAAGATGCCATCGGCATCAATCAGTACAGTTACTTACGTCTGCACACAGGTTGCCGGTGGAGACGGAGGTGATCTTAGTGCCAGGTCCTCCGGGGTACACCGCTTTGCCTGCAGGACTCTGGCCCTGATCTGAAGAAGGGGGGAGGAGAGACATTGAAAAGCCTAATAAAATAAATCAAACAATGTACTGATAACCGGTGAAGAGTAACGGGCGCTGAAAGCAGTTGCTGTGATTTATAAGAATGGAGTATTCAAAACACCTCGTCTAAACCCAGAAATACTGCCAAACAGTACCACGGCTCCACGTTTCCATATCAGGGTGGAGTAGTTAAAGAATAACACCATCAGCAGCTTTAGGTTTTTTTTTCTATTACCACACATGCCAAGTCAAATCACAATGACTTGTTTATCATGGACACTTTCCCTTTCTTATATCTCATCCAGGCAACGGTAGTAATTTCTATTAATTCTGTATCTGCCTAATGTACTCTCTAAATTCTTCATATTGTTCTCAGATTCTATGATTAAAAAAAGTTTGACTTCAATTTTTGAAGAATAGGTAATAACATTGAAAACAGGCAAATGTTCCTATACAGAGAGAATATAGCTGGTAAAGTGAACTGAAAGCTGGTTTTAAAGTTACTTCAGACTGGTGCAGTGCACAGGATGTGATGAAAAATTTATGACTTGAACAAGTGCATGTAGTTTAAGTGTATGAAGATAAAATCTTAATGAGCAGCAGGGCTTACTGGCTACGTTGGGGCTGGAGCGGTGGTCGGCTCGGTTCTTGAGAAGTCGGTCTTCGCCGCTCATCTTCTTTGGTTCGGGGTAACAGTCCCAGCCAGCCTGCGGACTCTCCGGAGAGCCGTTCTGCACCGAGCTGTTGTACAACTCAAAGCCTTCGCTCTTTGGTCGCATTTTCCCGTTCTTCTCACGGCCTCGGTCTGATGCTGTGTGAGATGAAAGTCAGAGAGCGTTTTAAAAAACTGACTGTTAATATCTAACTCTTTTTAAATTTCTTAATTCAGCTAATTCTTTCTACCTTCAACTTCGGGTATTGAAGTTAATTTTAAATGTAGGTTTATTTGAAACATAACAGTCAACTAGAGCTGTAACTAATAAAGATTTTCATTCTTAATTGATTATTTGGTCGAAAAAAAAATGTATCTAAAACATCACAGAAGTCTTCAAAATGCTTGTTTTTGTCCGACCAATACTCTAAAACACAAAGATATTCAGTTTACTATCACAAAACACAAAGACCAGCAGCAAATCTTCGCAAATGAGAGTCTTGAATTAGGAGAAAATTACTTAAATGATTATTTTTTTTTTTTTGTCGACTGAGAATCAATTAATGAAATTATCATTTCAGCTCTTCTGTCAATAATGCCCAGAGCCAGCGTACCAGTTTCTGTCCCTTCTGAGTATCTCGTGTTGCTTCCACTGGTCACGCCCTCAGTCGGTGGGAATCTACACTTATGTTCGCTTTTCCAGTTTCTGAACATTAAGCTAACTAAAAGAAAGACCTTCACTGCCTGGTGGTTAAACTTCACTGTCTGCACTGTCGGGAAAACACTGTGGTCGAGGGAATTTGGGAGAAACACCCCGTTAGCGTCATCCTGAACCACAGTTCGGCTCTGGCCAGAAGGCTTCCTTAATGAATCTGGGGTCACATTCCAGCAGACAAAGATCAACACGCAGCCAGACAACCAGTCAACTCTGTGCCATGTATGTATGTGCAGCTTTTCATTCACAGACACACACACACACACACACACACACACACACACACACACACACACACACACACACAGCTGGCTCTGGCCACAAACACTCATTATATCCTTCAGTCTGCTCGCTCGGTTTTTTACTGCGCTACAGAGACACAACAAGGACACACTGTCTGGACAAGTCTGCCTCTCTTCCACCATCCACAACAAAACATTACTGACATTAACTAATAGTGGAACTAACAATAGTCCATTCATTAAAACTTTAGAAGAATCTGCAGGTTTTATGACCATGTGTGACCTTTAAAATTTTTAATTTAAGACGTTAAAAAAAAACAAAAAAAAAATAGCTGAGATACATATTTTACTCTTATTGGAGAAGCTGAAACCAGAGAACGAACATTTCTGACTGAAAAATGACCAGAAACACTCAATTATCAATTATTAAAATGGTTGCAAATGAATTTATGTTGACTGAATATTTAATTAATCAACAGCTGGACAGATTATCATCATGAACTGTTCACATTAAAGAAAGACAAATAGAGACTAAAGACAGAGCCATAGCTTGACTGTTCTATGTGTTGAATATACAGTGTACAATGATGAAAGAAGCTAAGTTCTTTCATCATTGGAAAAGATGCTGATATATATTTTTTTCCCTTGTTAGTGATTCAAGGGAACCAGAAAAATATGAAACATTAATCCAGTAGTGAGTTTAAAGGTATAAAAGAAACTGTAAAAATAATATATAGATGTATATTATAATAATATACAGATGTGCTGGACTAAACTTTGTGTGTGTGTATATGTGCTCACCTCTCTGCATCATGGGGCTCGGCTGGTTGAGCAGGGTGGCCAGGCCGTGGTAAATGGCTCCCTGTTTGGCGACCTCCAGAGTCACAACTGAGCCCGTCCTCGTCATCAGCTCTGCCGCCCTGAACACAGAGAGACAGGCAGAAAATCAAAACCTGTAACAGAAGCTCAGGCAGTGAGGAGTCCAGACGCTGAACTGACAGAACTTACGTTGTTTGTGTTTGTTGTTTACTATTTTTAATTCATTTTTTCCTTCATCTTTTTATAATGTTGCTCTTGTCAGACTTTGAAATTATGTTGGAAGTTGTATTTTTTTTTTTAGAACTTATCAGAGAAGAGAATATTTCATACCTTAATGTTATAACTGTCATTAGTTTGACATGAAATCAAACAATTACATAAATGTGTGTCCAGCACATCTGTTCATACTCTGAATTCTGAATACTCTGAAATATCAAACCGAAAGATAAACTCACAGCCTGTGATGAATTCTGTGTTTATCAGAATGGTTACAGATTAACTTTGGGCCCAATGACCAGAAAGATAAAATAGAAGAATTTATTATGAACCAGAGGAGGCAGGATTATATTTGTCATTGCCAGGGACACACTTCACTCTAATTTGAGTGCACACACACCAAATCCTATAATAGTTGAAGGGCGGATCACATGAGGTAATGAGCCATGTGTGTTTGATTGGATGGAACTCTGGGAATGTAACGTCAACTGTCTGATGCTGAGAGGTGATGACCACAGGATCGTTCCGTTGCCAGAAAGTTACGAAATTCTCATGAAAAGTTACGAGACGACCCTGATATCGGATGATACACTCGTCCCACCTGCTACCTGCACAGTAAAGCAATTAAACAAATTATCTGTAAATCCAGTTTGACTCTGGGATGACACATAGAGTAAACAATAACACTTAACATCAAGCCTGTACACGCTGAGCGAGAGGAATAACTGGATTAATGTGAGGGGCGTTAGCCACTGAGTACTTCACTGCAGTTTCCAAAACACACAGACACACACCCCCACACACCCTTTTTCTGCTTGTTGTTCCAGACATGTTGGAAGTTCTGTCCGTTTTACAAATGGGACACAACTGCCTCAGCGCAAGAACCTCAAGATGTCTCAACCCTGAGGTTTCCAAGATGTGGTTATCTGATGTCCCGTCAGCATGATCATTTGCTTTTCCAATGTTTTCGATTCTCAAAATAGAATAAAAAAAAAACTGAGTTTCATCATCGTATGGCCATAAATATATCAATACTGTGTGGTGGGTGGGAAAAAGAATACACCATGTGCACCCACATTTCCTCCCTGGTGTTTCTGAGTTTGATCACTGGATTTTGTGATGGTTTAATTATAATCTTTATGTGTCAGCTAGGAATTTCCCATTTCCAATTTGCAAATGGACGTTTAGTTAGCATCACATTATGTGATTTCTGGGAATTGAATTATTCTTTAGACAAATGTTTAGAAAACCTCAAAATATCAGCACTAACTGAAACACAGTTTTTACCTCTCTTGTGATAGGCCGACCAGACTGCGGCCGTCCACGCTTAACAACTGGTCACCTGCAGCCAAACGACCGTCCTGTGTAAACACAAACACACACACCCACGCACCACAGAATGAGTCACTGTGTATGTTCTTCCTCTGTCATGGTTCCAGTTTTAGTGTTTGTACTAACCATGTCAGCTGCTCCTCCTTTGACAACAGACTTGATGTAGATGCCCAACTTCTCCTGACCAGCACCCTGCAGGGAGAGGGAGAGAGAGAGAGAGAGGGATGCTGAACTACTGTATGTGAAGCAGTGTGTAAACCAACAAACAATACAAGACACATACACACACAAACACGTGTGAGTTAAACTGCCAATTTGTGACATGACTTCTTCTAAACTCTAGAACCTAAAAGAATCTAAACCCAGACACGCAGATTCAGAGTGACCAGAGTGGACGTCTTTTCCAATTTCCTTTCCTCAGACGTGCTTTGTCTGAGTTGCCTGATTATTTTAGTGCATGTTGTTGGAAGAGGGAACGTATTTTGCTTTGGTGGATGTAGGACGAAGGTAGCCAGCTCTGTGGGGAGATGATATCCTCATTCTTAATCCCACCCACAAAGCTCTAATTGGTCCAACTGGGGACACAGGCCTTGTCTCGTACTCTGAAATTGTCTGTCATGCTCTGAAGTCTCTCTGTGGCCCGGGATTCAAACTATAGTGTGGCATGCACCGTGAGCACCTAATGTGATAGTGATCATTTAAAAAAAAAGACATAAATGTTGTGAGATCTCATCCCAGCATCAGTCTGTTGTGGCTGTGACAGGGGTTGTAACATCCAGCGGCACCGACTGAAGGCCTGGACCAGGAGGAATCTAAAGCTCATATTTATACGCAGCTTTCTGAGTGTGTTGAAACTGAAACGAGCAGGGCTGGATTACAAAACTCAAATCTCTTTTATCTGAGGGAACAAGTTCACCAACATGTCAAACTCAAAAATTTATAGATCACCAGCAGCAGGCAAACACATTCACAAGCGTTTTTGTTTTCTGTTTCCCTGCTTATATCATGCTTTTCCTTCTTGTATCACTGTTTGCTGCTGAAACAATCAAATCCCCCACTGGAAACGGCAGAGATTTATTTTGTGTCATAATATTTTCCTTAAACCAAATCCTTTCTTTACGGAGCAACAAAGAACTGAAATACAGATAAAAACCGGAGAACAAACACGTTGCAATGTCAACGTCAATACACGAGTACAAGCCAGAGCTTCTGTGTGTGTGTGTGTGGTTTTCCTATGAAGTGGAGAGGCGGTTTACAGCGCTGCAAAGTGCTGGCACGTTATCAGACGTATCACACGCTTTCTTTACCATCTTGACATGTTTATCCTCACAGTTTGTAGAACCAGAGCACCACAGCAGAACCAGAAACCAGAAAAATATTTTAGAAATTAGAAATATGAAACTAGATTTTCACTTCTCGCACTGAGACTTTAAAGATGTTATTTGCTGTTACTTCGTGAAGTGAAGATAACATGAGACATTCTCTTCTTTTGACCAAACAGGAAGACCTCCACCTTGATTATTAACAGACTTGCTTCAACCTTCAGAGCAGGTTTAAGGAAATATGAAGTAAGACATGCACCAAACTTTAAACAGAGAACATAACTGGAAAAGTTCTGATGCTAAATGCACTACCTAGACATTAAGAATCCCAGCATGTCTATAAAGTTGCTCTATAAAGTCCTAATTGCTGCTTCCTCAGAACTGGCAACGTGGCTCCGAGGGTGTGTGTGTGTGAGTGAAGCCACATCTTGTAAAGCACAGGTAGGGGTTACACATAGGTTAACAGCTTTTCCTGTTTGCAGGTCACATTTGATAACCGTTTCATGAGCTGTGGTGTAGAAGATGAAGTGCACGTAATTCATTCTGTCTGACTTGGCTGAGAAGCTGCTCAATCTCAGAAAAGTCTCACAAACAAAAAAGCCCAGGAAAAAGAAACTTGAGTTTGTTTTTTTGTTTTTTTTTTTGAAGGAGCTGAATTCACTGACTGTTTTTAAAGACTTTTTAAGACAGAAATGATTTTCTCAGCATTTTTAATAATCATCTACTGGCTCTTTGCAAGAGGGCCTTGTTGATTGTAAATGGTGGTGATCAGAGTCTTCCTGCGGCAGGAAACAACTTTTCAATGAGCAGGAAAATATAAATATGGGCTCAAATAAGTTCAAACCAATCAGCTTTTTTTTTTTTCTTTTTTTACATAACAATGGACTTTGTGTTGCCTTCTCATCTAGATGGAACAAATACATTCCTGAGCTTTCACTCTGTGGCACATATTTTTACCAAATGTGTTTTGAGTCGGAGTGAAAGCACGTTACTGAAGGCCAGAGTTCAGACAAGTATCGTTTCTTGCTCTACTTGCAGTTGTATGCAGTACAATGCAGATTAACTGATCACTCAATCAATAAACTGTTTCTAAAGTGCACCCATATAGAGATAAGTTATTCTCTGACTGAAGACCCATTCAGTTTTTTGGGTTCTTCATCCATTTATTAACTATGTGAATGGAGATTCATTCTTCGCCCTCCATCATCCCCAGATCCGTTGTCCCAGTTTCTCCAGTACAAAAAGACAGCAGAGACATCAGGCCTTGAAACCATTTGACCCACAATGTCTCAGCTCTTTCTGTCTGTATGTGTGTGTGTGTGTGTGTGTGTGTGAGAGAGAGAGAGCTGTGTGTGCGTGTATATGTCATAATGAGGTTGGATTCATGCAGGCACGAATTTCCTGTGAGTGACATTAAGATGAGAGAAGAACAGTGAATCATTCTGACTGTTTTATGTCTGTTGCACATTACAGAAGGCATTAAAGAGCCTCTGTCTCAGATGGAGCCACAGCTTCATGCACTTATCCAGAATGGGGATCGGGGCGCCAAATGAGCTCCAGAGACACTTGTGGGAATTTGGAGGGACTTTTAGCGAGTTAAAGCGGTCCCAGGAGGGCTTCAGAGGGGCCACAACTCGCTGCTATGAGCATGTTCTTACTTAAGTTTGCAAATCTAAAATCAGTACAGCTCATATCGGTGGTGGTGTTCAAGTAAGTTTCACAATAACAAAACTTCATCCAACAGATACGGAGCAACAATGTGCTTCATTTGGAGTCATGTCTGTGTCCACCTGATGGACGCAGGTCCATTATTTGCTTTCTTTTAGCTCCGTTTTTTTAGTCTCCATCAGCTCCTGAGGGAAGCATCTGGCTCTTTTAGCTGTTAAATGCTCCACTATGTTCACCAGTCCACCTCTGACTGTGTCCCTCAGCTGTCTGGTACTGATCAGGTATCAGGTACAGTGGGTTTTTACAGCTCTTTTTTTTCTTGGTAATGGTATGTCAAGACAGGGGATACTACCAGTCAATCGTTGTTGTCAATCAGGAATATTGCTGTAATTACGTTACGCTGGTAGCCCAACCAGCCTGTTTCATTAGAAATGGGTGTGTAGCTCTTGAGATCACACATTACAATCAACAACACACACAAAATGTCACTCTCTATATGCAGTCACCAGTGTAAAATATAGAGTCTCTCTGTCACGCAAACCCTGACAAGAACATATGGGCGAACCGTGAAGACGTGTACGGTAAAGACACGGGCACGCTGAAACGTGTGCACATGCACTTTCACACAGCAGGTATGTCGCGATAATGAAGCCATAAAACTGGTAGTTGATGTTGGGGAGATCACACTCGCTGAACCGCCTTGAGACATTACACTACGAAACATCAACGACAATACTTTCCCTGTTACTGCGTACATGCCTGTGTATACAGAAATTCGTTAAATCTTTACGAATAGCTGGAATACCTCAGGCAGATTTACTGTTTGATTTACCGCATTTTAATGGACAGCTCCGGTTCCTCAAAGAGCCCTGGCACAACAAATCAAGCGCACCTTAAAGCGGCCCTGCCTGTATTAGAGTGAAATGGCCTGAGGCTTTGTCAAACGTGCTTCTAACGTACTATGGACTAGATGGAAATGCAATGCCTTTTAAAAAGAGATGTGACATTTTTCTCAGCGTCTGACTCACGGTGAGAAACTAACATGTACAGCAGAGTCGAGAAGTCACGGCTGTCACGTGTGTCTGATACCCAGCTGACAAAAACGACTGCTAATGCAGGCTGGCAGCACACGAAGATTACAGTTTTCAAAGTCAGCACGTGTCAACCTGCTTTCTGGAGCCTTTCTGAGGTTATAAACCACTTCTCCATAACAGGTTATTCAAAAGCCCTAGGTGTTCAAAGGCCCTGTGCACTCACACAGGTATTCTCTGTCATTTTGGTGGATTAAAGATTTTCCAAGGACTCTCTGGGCCTGTCCAGACTATTTCGGATTTTTGATCTCTCATCTTCTTTTTCTTTTAAAGTTTGCAGCATCTGTTAGGACAGGACGATTTTTAAGCCTTCGTGATTCTTTAGTAAATGAAATTTCACGACTTCAATAAAACTGCAGTGCAGAGCCATACCCAACTTCAAGCTGAGAGAATGTCTGATCAGCTAAACACAAATGGTTTCTGCTGGATTTGAATGGTACACGTGTCCTTTAAACAGGCCGAGAATAGAAGATGGGGGATAGGAATCGGAGAAAATGGATGCAAGCAGTAAAAGTCAAACTGTAGTTACTTATTAGTCAGTGTGACAGTTGCTGGGATAAATTTACAAACCACTAAGTACTACTTGTTGTTTTGCAGCTATTTCAGATGACATTGCAAGATGTATTAGCATTATTAAGTTACAGAATTTATGTAATTTTCATGTGAATGCAAGCATGAAATGAGGCGTATAATAATGAAATGCATTCCCAGCTCACAGCTTTGCAGGTATGGGAAACACTGGAAACAGATGATAAAATAAATATGAAAAATAAAAACAAAGACATAAAACCAAGTAAACAACTTAATTTTCATCATGACAAAGTAACCAGAGACATGATCATTTGGACTGTGCGTAAAGACAAGAATTGTTTCAGCTCCCAGGCTCCAGTCAGAAAACAATGTGTACTTCTTCCTCCTGTATGTCCCTGTTTTTCCACACTAACCTGGCAAAACGTGATTCTACCAGAGATACACTGTGGCTTTTATAATGAGCGCTAAGATGAGCGCCAAGATGTACAAATGTTCTCTTCCACACGCCTTGTAAACACCTCCTGTCTGCAGCTTTACAGGAAAGCGAGTGTATGTGTGCGCGCGCTACATCCTCCCATTGTTCCAGGCCTCACGGGGGGTGACCCTTTCATACTATTGTTCCACTTCTAGTTTGATTCTATTAGCTAACAAACAAACACACGTGCACAACCAATACTGCAAACACACTGTGGTAACACACAGTAGAAAAATGCAGCTTTCTGAGTTTGGACTTCACTGCCTTCACCTAGGAGGAGAACTTTCCCTAAACTGAGACTGTGATTCACACTCTGACCATGACTCCGTAAATCACTCCAGACTCCCTTTAAAATTTCACAAATGTGTGACTGCCAGATTTTTTAATGGAGTTTGGTGTGGCATTCTCTCCTCTGTGAAGCACCGTCAATGCTCTGAGGATCCCACACTGGAAGATTCCAGTTATTTTAAACCTGCACAGGAGGAATGTTCTGTTCTTAACAGATACATGAGTAAACACACTAACACGGGAGAAGGGGGGAGAGGTGGAGGGTGAGGCAAAGAGTTTCCTCAACTCCAGCTGGGAGCTGTCTGGAGGAAAGAAACAATACAATGAAAAATTTGTTTGGCAAGTTTTTGTTCCTTAATTGTGAAAAGGCCTCTCTCTCCATTTACTCTGCTCTAAGCCCAGAATAAGGAGACGCTGCCCAAAGTTTATCTGTATTTTTACCATCTGTGTTTCATGTGTGTACCTTAGTTTAACCATTAGCAGAACGGCCCCTAAAGTAAACAGTGGAAAGTGACAAACCAGAAGGCCATCACACCAGAGGGCAAACCCAAACTGGGCTACTATCACCCTACTATCATGTGTTCTATATTCAACCAGCTGCTCGAAGTTCACCATGCATCCTCGGAAAGTGCTTTGAAATAAAGTTGGCATGTTAGCAGCCACAGCAGGTGAACAGAGGATGAGAATCACAATATGAAGAAGATACTGAGGAATCTGGGCCATCAAGGGACGAGTAAACAAAACATACACTCCCTTAATCTGACCCGAGTGTGCGTGAGAACACACACACACACCTTTCAGATCACTTCTTATATTTAGCTCAATTCAAAAGTAAAACCAAACAGTGGAGATGATGTCAAGAAACATGCAGAGGTAACAAGGAAAAACATAATGAGACGTTTCTGTCCATCGTATAACACACACACACACACACACATACATAAAAGCACTGTTACCTGATCTTTCCTGCCCACCACAGAAAACCACATGTTGCAGCTGCTCCTTAGCGTTATCAAGACCAGTTCACACTGGGCCGTCCAGACTGGGGCAAGCACACAACACACACACAAACCAAACTGCACACTCTTGATCCCAGAGAGCGCTTCAACCTGCTAACATGCAGCAACAAGTCCACAACCTCCCAATTACAATGGCTGGCAGTAATCCATTCAGCTGAACATCAGTGTTTGAAATCACTATTTACGGATGGAAACGTGGCATAAAAAAGCACCGTGTTCCTGTGTGTGTGGCAGAAAGTAGTGGAAATGCAGTGCAGGTCATTTTAAAAACATTCAATGAAAAAAAAAAACGTTATATGGGAAAAGTATTAAAAAGTCCTATAAAAACATGTGGTTTAAAGTTAAAAAGCCGGTAAATTCCAGTGTATGTGGTTAAAAATTCCAGTGTATGTGGTTAAAAAGATGCTGTAAATTCCTCAAATGTACAGCAGAATTCATCCACAAGTTCCTAATTGCACAGTGTTTGTTAAGAAAGAGTGAATCCAGGCGCAGATCCAGAGGTGAGGTGACGGCTAGGAAGCCGGCTGGTCAGACTGAGGTGGAGCGCTGCTGCAGCTCCACCGGGCAAATACCACACGCACAGACACACACCCACAGAGTTATATAACAGGACACAGCTCAGCCCAGTTTACCGAGAACTCAAGCAGCTGTTTGACAAAATTTTCTCTACCTGCCTCCCCCCACCCCCCCACCCATTTCTCTGGCTGTTCTCCTCCTCAATCGTCCACACAGCTTTGAAAAATAAACAGAGCAAGAAGGTTTCCTCAGTGCGTCCTTCCTTCCCACTCTTCCTCTCCACACACAGCCTTCAGCGGGAAGCTCACTCTACTCAAAAGTAAGAGAAAGACTCTACACACTATTGGTCTCGATCTGCCCAAAACAGTTCATCCACTTTCTCATCAAAATGGTAGCAGAGAAGCACGATCACACAGTATAACACAACCGCACAGTGCCTTCGCCACGTCTGATCTGACAGGCAACGCATCATAGAACACCAGCAGTCTCTATCTGTCCATCGATAATAAGCAGAGACGTTGCACTGAAGACACATTTTCCATCAGACCTCCATCTGATAAGATCCAGCCCAGTGAGGAACCACACTTCAGGGAAAATCTGTGGACGGAAAGGCCTTAACACAGCGTTACGTAACCGTCTGGCCTGTGAGTGCAGGGTTTCCCCCACAGGAAATTTATTAGTCCAAGTGAACATCCAACTGTGCTGCACTTTTCTTTGCCATTAAATACGGGACATGGTGGTGGCCCTGAGGTGCATACCATGTACCTGTTTTGGGCTTTGGGATTCCACACGGACGGCTAAAACGCTCACAAGAATATTTATTCCCCAAGGGAAACAAACAGATTTATGTTTTTATTTTTAGATTAATATATTAAACATTTAGAACATAAGAAAATATGTTCTGATGATTTGATAACTTCATAACACCAAACATGATCATTGCATCATTTGCTGAAATATTAAAGAAATATATTCATTATTTGTATTTCTCACAAATACAAAAAAAGAAAATTAATAACATTATGGGATTTTCCCGTTTTTCTGTACGTACCTATCTGAGTGCTACAATACTGATTTTGCCCAGCAGGTGCCACCACTGGGTAAATCTATCACCTTTTTAAACCATATTGATCTTGATCTATCCTGCACCATCATGAGTGGAATTCAGGAATTTGAGAAACCCTGATTTGAGCTGAGTGAAACCTCTTCTGGAGCATCCATCCAAATTCATCCAAATCTAATCACATCTGTCTTCTTAACTCATTTTTCCTGATACCACAGCTGCCACTTTGAAAAATCGGTGCACTTTAATATTTAGACGAAGCATTCCTCCAGGTTTTATCAATACATCAGAGGTGTGACAGTGATCCATAACCCGCTCAAACCAGCCCACCCTCCACCACGCTCACTCCCCCGCAACAGCAAACTAAACAGACCCCCTTTTTGTCCAGGAGACATCCAGAAGTTTCTTTCAGTGTGTCACTGTTTAGTCTCTGCACTGCTGTCAGACTCAACAGTGAAATCGGTCTATTTAAAACAGCAGCCTTTCCTGTCAGCACTGTGCCGCTCAGCCTCTCACTCTCACACACACACACACACAAAACATCAAAGTTATTTTTGGACTTCCTGTCAAAAATATGTGCCAATCCTTCACTGTCCTGATTTAGAATTAAAAAAAAAATACAAAAACACATCTTCTGCCCCCCCCTTTTTTTTTTTTGTTACTCAAATAAGTTCCTTGAAAAGTTCAGAGAAACACATCTGTCATAGTTTGTATTTAACTCACACACACACACACACACTTCCAGGTGGTGTTTCCTACCTTGGCGGCCACGATACTGAGGCCCATGCCGTTGTGCTTCTTCAGGGTTACCGTGACAACCTCCGGCTCTTTCCTCATTGGCTGAAAAGAGAGATGGACAGGAAAGACAAACTGTGAGTGAGGATGAAACCTCTTCGATGTGTCTTTAACAACCTCAGCAAAACTCAACGACTGTTCTCCGGCGTGTTCCCTCAGTCTGCCTCTGAAGCATTAAGGGGGAAAATGAGACTGTGGAGTAAAAAAGAGGGAGGGATGAGAAAAGGGAGGGAAGGAATGAAGGAGGGATAAAGGGGAAAGGGGAAGACCACAGAGGAACCTGTGGTCGCTGGAATCAAGTCAAGAATGAAAACCACATCATGGCTACCCACACACACACACACACACACACACAGAAATACATATATACACACACCAGAGCTCATTTGAGCAGGGCTGGGTGACTGGGTGGAGAAAGAGAGAGAGAAACAAAGAAAGAGAGAGAGAGAGAGAGCTACCAAGGTTTCCCACAGCAGGAAAAAAAAAAAAAAAACTCTGACAAAGGACACTCCAAAATAAAATATGCTTGTGTGAGAATTTAACAAAAGTATGTCTCTATCGTACTGTGTGTTTTAGTTGTTGTGTGTGGCTGGACACCGCTCTTGCGTAAATGCAGAAGTGAGATGACTTTCATGTAATCTGTAGGAACACCCAGGACCAAACACAACAACAACAACCACACAACTACAACTGCTACTACAACAATACAGCTGTACAAAAAGACAAATCCGACTACAAGACCGCACTGACTGCAGCTATACTACAATCATCCGAATTTTGTCTGCAGTGAAGTATGAACTAAATTCTTAGTTCTGTTTGATTTGATTTTCTTTGAAGCAGAAACTATCACCTGAATCAACAGCTCCCCTCGACTTTACAGAGCTTTATAATGAGTTTTATAGCTCTTTTTAAAAATATGTCTGAACCACAGCTTCATTGTTCTGGTTCACTCTCACAGCTCTCTTAGCATTGTTTTGTTTTGTTTTGTTTTGCCTCCAAACAAGTTATGCTGTCAAAACATCATGTTCACAAACACATCTTAAATTCAGGGTCAAAGTGAGCACAGAGAAACCGTCCTCCCTCCACAGACGAATGTGAAAACAGCCTTCTTATTACCAGCTCTGCTCATACTGTGCATCATCCTGCACGGGCAGGCTCAAACATCCAGCAGCAATAAGCAAAACCAATTTTTGAGAAGAGTGGCTCTTCTGTTAAAGCTTTCTACAGGCCCACTTATGTAAGGCTTTTATCATAAAGCAGGTCTGGCTTTCTGCCTGCAGCAACAACTTTACTGACTTCAAACTTCCTGGTGCATCAAAAAAAAAATCTACCTGGAGATTTAGACATTTTTTTTGTCAGTAGATCAACTTCAAATATTGCAGGGAGGGACAGTAAAAGAAGAAGCAGATACTAAGGTACACGTGGCAGGCTTTTAGTCCAGTTTGTCAAAGATGAAACCTCCAACATGTCACATGTCAGTGCCATTTTGATCATCTAGAAAAGCACATCACAGGCTTGTGTACGTATAAGAATCCTAGAGAGTGTGGCATTGTTTAAAAATGGAGTAATTATTGAAGGATATTGCGATCTGACTTTTGACTGTTACAAGACTTTCTACGGTTAAGCTGTGTAACCGCAGAGGGAAAACCCTAACAGCCCGAATATCAGACAACCTAAAATGTGTTTACTGCTGAAAGGAAAAATAAAACCAAACAGGGCACAGACTAAAGGGTGTTGCTGTGGATGGACCTTCATGCTAAGCTTCTGCACTAGAACAGTTTACTGCACTCTTTAAAAGAACATTTCCAACAAGATAAAAACTACCAGCAGATAATCCTGAACACTCCCCTCTATCATATCAGCAGATTAGACAAGGAGGAGTATGCAAAGAAAATACACATGATTTAAGGCATTTAATATGCAGGCCGTTATCTTTTGTGTGAATTTATTGTTGCTTGTTGTTTGTTAATTCAGTATTTAATAATCCAACAATGTTTTTCCCTAAAGATGAAGTATGCCCTCACAAACGTGGCTGTGTGCCGTTAAGCAAAAGCTCAACTTTCTTTTCAAAACAGAGCATTTGCTGGAGATAATTTATGATGTTAATATTATAATATGCTGAGTGCAATATATATATCACACCTAAAATATGTAAACAGATGACATCACACCCGCCCTGCTGAAGTGGGTGCAGAGCAGAACTGTGCCTATGACGGTGGCACAAGAGCTCCAGATGATCCAGTCCTCACCCCCTCCAGTCTGCCTGAACATGTACCATTAATCAAAGTGTGTGTGCGTGTGTGTGTGTTTGTGAGAGACGCCTGCATTATGTCGAGACTACAGCCATGAAATAGCAGAGCAGGGATAAACAGACCAATTACAGAGGAAGTGACTGTGTGTTCGTTTCAGTGTGTGTGTGTGTGTGGCGATGAAAAGAGATCTATCATTTACTGCTCCATGCTCGCTGACTAACTTCTGCAGTGTGATTGGTGTTGAATAAATTGTGTGTGTATGTGTGTGTGAAGGTTGTTATGAAAAGTAAATTGCCCCTTCTGAAGTCACTGTAATCACTGGCTTCCAATTGGGAGACCACACACACACACACACACAAAATGAAACACACACACACACGCACACACACGCACACACACGCACACACGCACACACAAACCTCTGGATCCATATCAAAGCAACTTCCAGGTTTAAACCTTTCTAAAAATAGTCAAACTATGTCAGCTGTGCCGTCAAATTGTCTGCAGCTCAGTTTATGTTCAGGAATTTAACCTTTTTTAGTCTTAAACTCACCTGGAAACTGATCCACGCTTTCATGTTGTCATGTCTTGATTACTGTAACTCCAGTTCACTCTTACTTAAATCCTGTAAATCCAGTATAATTTATATCTGAATTATCCAGCACGGTGGAAGGATGAGCGGAGCCAGAAAGAATGGACCACAGCAACTGAAAAGAGCTTATACAATGTCGATGCACAACTTTTGCTCATCTGTTTACCTTATTTAGTCTTTCTCTGTCCTAATTTTATACTGGAGGTCCTAAAAACAAGAACTGAAATGCTGAAAAAAACAGACCGATTTTAGGAATGTCAAATCTTTTGTTTAGGGGAGACCAGTGTTTTAACTCAAAATGACAGGATTTCAGATTTGGAAGAGCAACACAGATGCTTTGGTAAACAACAGTGTGAGGCTAAGATTAAAAGCCTTATGAATCCAACTTAATTTAAAGTTACAATGGCCTTCCACTGCAAGCATTCAAAGAATTAATCCAAAACAAAGCGGGATGAAAGAAATTTAGATCTGGTATGTGAGCATAAGCCTCAGTGTCCTGAAGTTACTCTGCTGCAATCAAAGACTCTGCAGCCACTTTTGTGGCTCCCAGAATTTGTGTCCTCACTCTGTGTTGTCTTAGCTGACAGATCTACTGTAGACTTTGGTCTCCACAGCTTCTATGAGTCAGCATTACTAAACCTGCTCCAAGTCCTCTGTGACACCAGCTTTACCCGGGATGCCCTGACACAGAAAAACACCCACAAACACACACAGTGATTTACAGAGAGAGAATGAATGTGTGTGTGTCTGTGTGTCTGTGTGTGTGTGTGTTTGTGTGTGTGTGTGTTTGTGTGTGTGTGTGTGTGTGTGTATGTCCTACCATTTCAGAGTTGTCAGCCGTAGAGAAGTGGCTGTCACAGTCAGCTCCTTCAAAGTGGACGGTCCAGGTACCAGGCGAACGGGGATGGGGCGTTAACCGACAAAAACCTGGTAGAAAAAACACATGCAGATACGCACACAGTCAAAACTAAAGGAAATTCGCTTTAGAGTGACATACACAGAAAAGCAGGAGATTCTCACAAATGAGAAGATGAAGTCAATGAATGTTCAGCCTTTTTGCTAGAAAACATTACTTAAATAATCAGTTGATTAGCAAAATAGTTGCCATATTAAACCGTAAAACACTATACATATATGCACAGCCACACGAAGATCAGCTCAAAATGTACTTTTCTGTTTGCAAAAAAGTGAATATCAGTTGATTCATCCTCACCAGAATGTATTTTTACTTTAAATTTTTGGCCTATGTCCCAGTAACCGTACCTCGCTGCAGCAGCGGCTCCAGGAAGTCCTGCAGGCCGTTGGGAAGGCTGCGCACCACGTCACAGGAGTAGCCATCCTCAGGAAGGAGGAAGGGCAGCTGGAGGTCTGGATCCTCCTCCAGCTGAACCTCTCTCCCATCACTCCTCGCCAGCTCATCTGCTGTGTTTTCCGCCACTGCCACCACGTGGTCTATGAGCTCCTACACACAGACACACACACAAGCACAAACCAGAAGAAACACACATCAGACAACTCAAAACGGCACAAATCTACTGTAAAGAAAAAGTCATATGAGTAACGGTCATTGTTAATATCTGTGCAAATCGGGTTAGTTAATGACATCTGAGTTACGTTACATAAAGCTAATGTTATCTAACTAAGATATTGAAGCTAATTTTAGAAAAACTGTTAGAAAAGTTGAGACGTCTCCAATTGATTTGTGTTTGTGTGCATTTGTCTTACAGGCGGGATGTAAGGCTCATCTGGAGCACAGTGGTAGTTGGTCATGAGGGCGTGGAGCTGCAGGGAGTTGAGCTTGAAGCAGGTGTTGTGGATGTTCTGCACATCCTGCATGGAATATTTGTCCATGGTCAGCAGGGTGGTGGCCTGGAAGACACACACAAAAAAGAAAACTTTACAATGAGCAGCATATATTTTATATCAAATACATATAATCTGTATATTTTCAGCCTTGTCTAATCTAGAATGTTTATTCTTTATATTTCTTTATTCTAATTCCTATATTTCACAATGGCCTTTTAAAACCTTTCATTCATACATCGTTTGTGTACGCAACAAATAAACTTTTCAATCCTCTAATCATCTTTAATATGAAAATTATAGTTTGATTAAAACGCCCTGAAATCCTTTCTTCTTATTAGGGTCCCAACATGATCACACAAAACAAACAGTGTTTTTCTCACTGGTCTGATGTAGACAAGGCTGTGTTGTGAAGTCACTTGTTTCCATGCACCACTTAGAATTTAACAATACAATAATCACAACCTGATGACAGCTGTTGGGTTGTTTGCTTATGTTGCCCGGGAGACGCCCCGTGTCAGTCAGATCTGATCAAACAAAACTCACGCAGCCCTGAAGAAGCAGATTAGCTGAAATTTTAAAATATTAAACTCTCATACATCTAACTCACACTGTTGATTATTTATTTACAAACAGTGCATACCATTCTTATACCAGATTTCAGGTGCTTTTTAAGGTGATGGTGTACATGTTTCTGTCAGCTAAAACCCAGTGTATTTCTGTGTATATCTTCACAACGTGTAGATGTGATGACCTATATGGTTAAAATATACCTAAAGAGCCCAGCGAGAATCTGCTCGTGTCTGTGTACACGCTTCCCTTGTTTCCCGTCCCCCTACCTGTACTATTCGACTGAGGTGGCAGTCAGCAGCCAGCTCCAGACCCTGCTTCTCGGCCCAGGCCTCGATGTGGCTGAGCTGCTGTCGGAGGATGGCCCCCCAGTAGTGACAACACAGCCCTGACTCTGTGTCTGTCACCAGCTTGTTGAACAGCCACATGTTGATGAAGTGGAAGAGCTGCGAGAAGAGCTGGATGGTCAGAGCGGCGTTGACTCGACACCGCCGTAGTAACGACATCGCACCCGTCAGTGTGTGCAGGACATCCTCTGGAAAAGAAAGTCTCAGTCTTAAATGTCATAAAGCCTGGGGTTTTCTTGTTTTACAAGACAGGAATCAAAACGTCTGTGTGAAGACTCTGATATACAAAGTATGTTGAACTCCAGGATTTTGATTTCAATTCTTGGTTTCACAGAGTATGTGAGGGTCATTAACACTTCAGGTCTCTAAATGAAACCACTATATGTTCGTGTTTTCACATTACCTATCTTGGGTCTCTGTGGATTATGTTCCTCGGGGTCGTCCAGGAAGGCAGGCATGTAGTTATTCAGATCAGCCTGGAGACAGTGAACCAGGTACCTGCAATCACACATTAGAGTTGGTTAAAAACTCTAAAAAAAAAAAAAACAAATGTTCACCATCAAACAACTCAAAACAATTCATCCACTCATCTTCTGTCTGTAAACTGAC
Organism: Toxotes lorentzi; assembly: GCA_037833715.1. Lineage (NCBI taxonomy): Eukaryota > Metazoa > Chordata > Actinopteri > Toxotidae > Toxotes > Toxotes lorentzi. The sequence continues at coordinate 2,745,503 of JBBMJY010000011.1, forward strand.
ATAAAAATCTCCTTCATTCCTGCTTTGATAATATATGATGATAATAATGATATTTGAATAATCTTAAAACAAGCTTGTGCTGAAAGGTTTAGTCACTCTATTTTCTTTTCTCTACTTTAAATGTTTTATCTTATTTCACTTAAAAGATCATTTGCACATTTTTTTTTTTTTTACAATTTGCTGACAATTTTTACACGAAAGGAGCAATCCATCAATCCACCTGTCCTGCACAACAACCAGTCAAGCAACCACACTCTCAGACTGACTTGAAAGCCATCTGGACCAGATGGGCGAGGATGTCCTGGGCGTCCAGCGTGATGCGACTCAGGTCTCGGTCCTGCTTGATGAAGTTGAGCAGCTCGGAGGCATTGGCCATCCAGAAAGCCAGCGCTCCTGCAATGTTCTTCTGCTTCTGTAACATACCAATCACAGCCACACACAAAGAAAAAAACACATACGGAGGAGGTTGTTAGAGCAGCACGATGAAGGAGAGACTGGAGAGTTTCAAAAAAAAAAAAAAAGAAGGTAGGAAACAGAGGGGTTTCTGTTTGAGTGGCAGCCAGAAGGAGCAGTTGTTACTTCAGGGATAGACTCATGCCCTGCCCACACTTTCCTCTAAGCCAACCCGATGTCGAGAGGAAGAGTGGTCATCACTGTCAGTTAAAAGAACAAGTCTTAATTTCTTAACATCTTCATGTGTTCAACATTTTAATGGGAGGGGAAAAAGTGTTTCCCTCTGACGGTGCAAGTGTAGAGACAATAGTGACCAATCCTTTTAACTCCCAGACACAGCTCCATTTACCAGGTCACCAGACACGAGCCTCCTCCACACACACGCTGAGATGTCCCCTTTACCTTTTCATAAAACTAAACCGTGTTTAGACTGTAGACTTACACTATGGACCACGAGCAGTCACACTGCAAGCAACAGAATCAACAAGTCAAAGTTAATTCATACATTATTCATACATTTAATGCGGTCAGATGAGGTCAGATACACAACCAGCTGCTGGTATCAATTTTCTCATCTATCTCACAGCAAAACAAGCAAACTAGTGCATTCCCCTAAGTGTCAAACTATTCTTTTAATCTTTATTGACAATACAACGTTAAAGGACAATTTAAAAGCAATTAAAAACATTCATTACGTCTGTAGCAGCGCATCAACGCATAAATGTAATCGGAGCCTCTTACAGAGTAAAGTGATCCATCAACCAGGTTGCTCACTGAAGAAGAAGCAACTTTATAAAGCAGATAATTAATGACATAATTATCTCTAATGTCCAGCAGTGAGTGGATCATTTCAAATTTTTAATAACATTCAGTATCTGCTCCATATGTCAGTCTACAGTCTAAAGGACACATGTCTAGTCTTGAGATCAACAGGGAGGAGAGAGAGCTCAGTGTCTAAGGAGCTGATAGGTTAATATGCCCGTCACTCACAGAGGCAGGGATGTGCAACACTCACCCCCCTTGCACTCATCTATCCCCGCCTCAAAAAAACGTAACACAAATCGAACAAAACAAAGAAAAAAAACCCTTCATTCAGAACAGCCAGAGAATGAGAGATGGAGACAGGTGAAACATGACATTAAAACATTTAAGGAGACATTTAAAACACGGACGGATGGTTGAACGCATTAAATGAACGTCCAAATAGACACATGAAGCACAGGTGGTGGAGGAGATCAGACGGGCGTGACTTGTCTCTCATCCACACTGTTGAGCAGGAGAAGCAAGACGTGAAGTCACACTAAATGAATGCCAGAATTAAAGATGGAGCAATGACGGAAAGGAGTGGTTGCTTTGGGTTCACTCTGTTTTTTTGTTTTGCTTGTTTTAGTACCAGGCAGGTCCGGGAAGCTGAATGGAATTAGTTGGGTTGATGTTGCTGTTGTTGCTTAGTTTTCCAGCTGTGGGTAGGACGTATTATCATGGCTTTATTTTACATTTCTGTTAGAATGGAGAAAAAGAAGCAGCAGCAACAATGAAGGGCTGGTCAAAAAAAGCAGACAGAAAAGGAGAGAGAGTTAGAGAGAGAAAAGTAGAAGGCAAAAAAGGCAGAGATTATTAGAAGACAGCCGAGAGGTTGATGAGGTCGGGCGACATGACCTCACATTATCAATCGTTAAAATGTCGTCTGACTTACCTTCAAAAGAAATATCGAGAAATATATTTATTTATTTAAGTATGATAACTATCAAAATAAGAAAGAGGACTAATAACCAATGCAATTACACATTTTTGCTGTGTGTTGTGTGTGTTGATTACAAGGAAAGAGCCACACTCTTCTGCTTAAAAGCTATACTGCTGTAATTTAGAATTATGAGCAAGAAAGATTTACATTTCCTTATAATTTGTAAAGTATAAATGATGCAATAAACTTTGCTAACTTTTAAATCATATTTTTTTACTATTCATTTACTTTGAAAGCTTTAAAACACTTCCAGTTGAAAGTTTTCAGTTATTATTATTCAGTTATTTTATCCATGTCGCCCAAACCAAGAGAGAGAAAGAGGTAAAGAGACAAAGGAAGAGTGAGTGAGGGAGGTAGACGAGTCTGTAGCAGCCGTATCATGGTGTGCTATTGTGCTATCCTACCTGATCCCCTTCAGGAATCTCCTGGATGGAAGGAAGAGGAAGAGGAGGAGGAGGAGGAGGAGGAGGAGGAGGACACGTTCACAGGACAGAGAGAAAACACGTCAACAGCTACAGTATGGACACGACCATGTAACACACACACACACCAACATACACTTTGACAACTTTGACACACATGGTCACGGTTTACAATGTAAACTGAATCAGCTGAAAAACATAACTGATGGAGATCAGCTGAAAACTTACAGGGTGTGAAGTCTAACAAGCTTGGTTTAAGGCTTATTAATCTCTTTAATGGCAGTTAGACCAGAAATAATGCTTAAAAATGTTGTTTCTAAATATAATTAAGCCTGTTATTATTACTGTAGTTCAACACTGCTGTTGATTTAGTACTTTCTACAGGTTTGGGGCAGTCAGGAGGTTTTAGAAATTGGATTTTAAGCAAGATATTGCACTCAGTCACTGTAAGTGAGCTTCACAAAGGTACTGAACTCCCAAGGGCAAAAGTAGGAGACTGACTACACTGGGCAGCTCACAGTGTTAATGAGGGAAAGTGTATAAATATAAAGCAGGGTATCACTGAAAAATGCCATTATTACTGCCATATTTCCATGAATGAGTTACGCTTACAGGTCCGTAACATTTTAACAGAATACACTTTGAAACAAATGAATTATTTCTTCATTAAAAGACCATAAATGGGAAGAAATGCAGCCTCTGCACACGCTGTGCACAACAAGGTCGTGTTAGTCAGACATCTGCTGGAGTGCTTTAGGGCAAAATAAAGAGAGTACCATGCTCAGGTTTAACAGCAAATCTGGCTAAAGTTAGCAGTTTCTGAATCGCTGGCAAAGGAGGCATCCTATTTGTGAAAAGAAGCGACAAACTTTATGCAAAATACAGCCTCAGTGTGGAGAACCAGTAGGAGCAAACAACATAAATGATGCGAGGTGGACGCTATCAGGCGTGTTGACCTCATTTGTTCTGAGACCAATTTATTACACTTAATTAGACAATGGTGTATAAATGATGGTGTATAAATAGATCGATGGAGTTGGGACATATTGTAAGGTACAGGGTTCACTGAACAAAGTTAATCTCCACAATTAATGTAAAACTGGTCACAGTCTCAGACGTTCAGGATCTAGTTTTCCAAGTTCTAAACATCCCTCTGAAAATATCCAGTTCTGTCGGATTAGCTGAGTGCCCGGTTAATATGTGGTAATTAATCTCTTGATAATAAAAACACACACGACACAACCACACTGATGCAGATTATAAACTTGTGTGAAGTAGGAGGCTTCAACATTCCCACATTCCTCAGTAGCTAAAGATATTTCCCCGAAACTCTATAAAACTGAAATCCTTCTACACACTGACTGAAATAGATTAAGTCAAACAGTCCATTGTGTGTGTGTGTTTTCTTTCATAACTTCCCTACATACCAAGGGCAATGAATAGCTGGCTGTGAGCTAAACAAATAAAAGTGAATGGCACTAATAAAAGCATTTGTGTTTTATTGAGGATTACTAAGGGAGGCTTTTAGATACACTTAGGGAGCGCATGTTTTTTTTTTCCCCCTGATCCTCCTTACCCCTGATCTACGAAGATCCTGGGCTTCACTCTTTTTAACATACATGATGCTGAGTCAAATTTGACTTCATGTTTCCTACTTTGTCATAAACGTTTATGTTTTTAAATAAAGAATAATAAAGGTTATATTTTTATATAAAGGAAATTAAGGTATCTGAAAAGGACTGCTTTGGCACAGAATGACTTCTAGCCCTACTGATCAGTGCTAACTCCACGCTAGCTGATGTTTCATCCACACACTGTTGTGTCATAGCAGGCTTCACACCTCGAGCATTTAACACTGACAGATAGACAAACGAAAGACAAACGCAGAGACTGGAACATAGGAGGTAACTGTGGAGAGAAAGCTGCAAGAAACAAACGTGCAAACACATGTACACACCTTACAACAACTACAAACGTAGCTTGTAAGAATGCCGTTAATGGGGGGGGGGGAGTTAAGCCAAACATAAGATAATACCCACATTTCAACACAAGCAGAAACAACATTATGGAGGAGAGAGGCCAAAACTAATGGCAGCCGAGCTAATGCCAATGATCCGTGAGATAACATTCGATATGAGAGCACACAACAGAAGATCTGAGGAGTAGTGGTACTAACCTGGATGACTCCCTCCATCATGCTCACCATCTTGTTGACGATGGCAATGACCTTGTGCGTCCTCTCAGACGGCGACATGTCCGGCCGGTATGAAGGTGACAGGACATAGCGACAGGCCATGTACAGGACATATGTGGGCGAGAGTTTGAAGTGAACTGTGGAGCTGTTGGTGTAATTGATGATGGCCGACAGGAAGGTGTCTTCAGCTGGATGGAAACACACAGAGTCGGATGATTAGATCATTACAGCTCACACAAGCCAAGTCAACACAACCTAAAGAATTTATTTCTTGCAGATAAATTCAGAGTGAAGCAGTCTTTCCTAAACATTCAGATTCAGATTCAACATGTGTATACTTGTGTGGACAGAAGGAGGAGTTTGAGACAATTATTGATTATCACCTGAAATAAAGACAGTTCCTGCTGAGGTCAGGAAAACTTTGAGCTGTAACAAGTAGTTTGTTTAAGGCACTTTGGCAGCAGGTTGGTCACAGAACTTGGCTGAACATGTGTCATGTGGGACACACCAATAAAACCACTCTGAGTCTAGCTGTGGCATCACGTTCCTTCAGTTTAGCTTGGGTGGTAAAGTATTTGATGTCAAACTGGTTGCAGCTGTTTTTTAGCCGCACCACGACAACTCTTCCTATGAAAACCTGAGGATGAAAGTGCCGTAAATATCCAGATTTCAACGGTGCATGTGCGTCATTGTCCCAGACGCACTTTCAGACTCTTTGAGCATGTGGTTTTTCCTGCTGCATTGTGGGTATGGCACCCTCCACCGGTCCATGACCAAATCAAAACCCTGCTTTGGTTGGAAAAACGGATGATCTCACACTACGCCAAATATATACTCTGTGCACATACAGCCACACTAGGGCTCAGAGCACAAGTAAAGTCAATAAATATAAGCGTTACAAAGGCAGAGGAAACAGCTAGAAGAGCTTAGAGCAACAGAGAGGGTGTGGGAAACGTCTGGTTTCAGAAAAACAAACTTATAAGTCTTTTCGAGACACATTGATGCTACCTGGGACTAATTTATGACTGTTTTAACAGCAAAAATCAACAGTTCAGACTGAATTCATGTAGTGAAACATACAGAAACCAAACCAAACCAATTAACTGGCTGCTACTGTTTTACAGTAAACTCTGAGTCTGCCTCCATCATGTCAGACAGAAGGAGGGCACGTGCTCTTTCTTTTTATTGGGCATTATATTATTAACAAAGGAACATAGAGAATGGATTCAACAGGGGTAAACTGACTGATCTCTGCTGAATGTAATTAGGCCATGACAGTGACTAAAATGATTTGGAACGTGGTGTTGTGTGTGGGAGAGTGAGGGTGGTTATAATGGGCAGCAGAACAGCTGGCTGGACAGAACATCAATCCACTTAGTGAATTTTGATAGATCGTGGCCTAAACACTTTTTTTCCCATTTTCAGCACAGTTGTGCTTCTTGGTTTGTTTCTCCCATGCTCTTAAGTTTGATTCCTATAGTTAGTTTGGTAATCACATCAATATCTGAAAATGAATGTGAAAATGACTGAATTCATCGGGCCTCTTTGGCGCAAAATTATAACGTGGCGCAATGCGATAACTCTGTGTTGGAGATGTTGATGAACTGAGAAATTTGAACTGCATTTACCAGTCTTTTATTTTTATTATCAGATACTTATTACACAGCACTTCAGCAGCATCACTGGTCTCCTGCACTGTAAAGACAACTAAAAGTGTTCAATAGTTTCCAGCCATTGACGGGTAGTTAACACATGGAGGGGAATGGAAAAGGACACTGATACTTACAGTTGTCTCTGAACTCGATACTCGCAGGCAGAGTCAACTCTGTTCTGTCTGCTGCGATGTCCTGAGACCTGATAAGACAAAAATAACACCATGAGGAGGGAAGAACAAAAATAAATACACAGAGAAGGAGGATGAAGATGAAGGACGAAGAAGAGGACAGGAAGTTGGAGGACGACGAGGGGAGTGTGTGTCTGACCTGCTGTCCTGCTGCTCTCCCCTGATCATGGGTTTGACCATTCCTCTCTCCATTTCCAGTTTTCCTGAGCTCTACACACACACACACACATACACACACACAAAAACACAGCATGAAGCAGCTTCAACAAAATTACATTTCACCGTAATTTAATTTACTGAAGATGACCCTAATTTCGGGATGTACAGACACAGATAATGAATGCTGTGTTATGAGGCTTCAGTCACACATTCATGTGTATATATATTCAACGTAGACCGTTAACACAATTCAATACTTAACGGACAACAACTTAAAATCTATACGGAGGCCCTGCACTAAATCAGATCAGTGTGGCTCTGTTTAGGAGCAGGAGCATGATGCCTTGTGTTAGATTCACTGCCAGGACTTTCATCACTACAAACAGGCAAATATTACAACAAACAGCTTTTGCTTTTAAAGTACTTTCACAAACACACTGCAGCTTCTAATGTATTTCTAACATGCACAGAAGCACTGCTGATGTATATTTACTGAATGATTGATCAGACAGTTTAGTTTTACATGTACATGTCCACAGCTGATAAAATTAGTCAAACCACCAAAAATTAATTTGCAGCAATTTTGATAATCAGTTAATTATTCAAGTAATTCTTTAAAAAAAAAAAAATCCAGCTGCAGAGTAAAAATAAATTCTTAGGTAAAAATGGGACCTTTCATGCATCATCATCTTCTTTTATTATATCTGGACCTAAGGCCAGACATCTAATTCAACACAACCCACTGATGTAAACTGTATTTAATGTGAATCAGTGACTTTTAGGTCCATATTCACACCAACACCGATACAGCCGATTACAATAAAACTCCCATTAAATCTGTAAGTAATACAGTGTTTTTACACCTATGAGCAGAATGCACTTTAATCTTTAATGAAAAACAGAATATATACAAATAATTCAAATGCTCTGCGTGTGTGTGTATGTTACCTTGCTGGTAGGCAGGGCAGCTCCACTGTGGACGTCTCCGTGAAGGTCGAAGGTCGTTTCTGGTACACTGCTGCAGCAGAGACACAGACATGCAGCAGTTTAGAAGAGGAACTGTGCTCTCCACAGCTGACTTTTCATTACTGACAACGACAAGAGCTCAGACTTAATCCAGACACACACACACGTGTGCGCACACACACACACACACACACACACACACACACACACACACACACACACACACACACACACACACACACACACTTATCTAACTCATTGTCAGGGAGGAGAGAGCTGGATCAGAGATGTGGTAAACGAATGACTCACTAATGCATACAGACAGATAGTTTGCTTTATAAATATGCACACACACACACACTTGCATAACAGTCTAATTAGTTATAGAGAAGCCATGGAAGGAGTCCTGACAGAACCAGCCTGTGTGTGTAAGTGTGTCTGACTGACAGTAATTGAGTGTGACAGCAGTCGGGTTTAAAAGGCAGGCTTCTGCTTTTCACGCCCCATATGACAGGGGGGGCATCAATGTCAAACAGAAAGTACAACACTAACACAAACACACAAAGCATTTGTGCTCTGTGTCATAGACAGGGAGGTGTGTCACATACACAATAACCACCAGCAGCCGAAGTAGGTTAAACTATAAACACAGCATGGCTACACTTCGATGGAAGAGAAATGAGACAGATTTTCTATCTTAAACAACAACTGCAGAAGTTTTTTAAAATTTTTGATTTAATATTTATCATAACAACTTTAACACAGCTAAGTCCCCTCAACCTGTTCATACTAATGCAGATAAAGTTATCTCAAAATGGTGCACAATGTCTTTAAGATGACGAGTGCCACCTTTACCTTAAAGTTGACATTCTTTGTTTTATGTTTTAGACTTGTGTGCCATCACTGAAGATATGTTTTAATCACATGGTGCACAATAAATCCAGAAACGACCTCTGAAGTGAGTAAGGTGTGTTTTATCTTCTTTCATGCTCCTCTCTCACCTACCTCGCCACTAAGGCTAAATATTGGTGATTGTCCTGAGTAAGCTGAGAAGCGGCAGATTAAAGTTGTGAATGCTCATACAATACAAGATAATCTGTTCTACTGCCAAAACCTGATCTTAAAAATCTGTTGTCATGCCAAAGTGTGGCTCTAATCGTCCTAAACGTCAGAACTAGGTATCCTTGTAAGTTTGTACAGCAGAACATTGGAAAGCTGCCCAGAAAACTACAGGGACCCACATCCACAAACATCAGGCTCGTATTCCAGGCCGGAGTGACACCGAGCTGCACAAGATGACAACAAACATCACACACTTTTTTTATTTTTAGAGAACTCTCCCAAAGAAAGAGGTTTTCCTTCCTCTAAGCATTCCTGCTCTTCGTACTGGCCTTTATGGGAAACCATCCTAATGTATTTCCGATGTAAGAAACAGGACAAAGTATGTTTCCCTGCTTTCAAGAGTAGCTTCTAAAAGGGAATCAGTTCATCTAAGTTAAGATAATCTCACCAGTCTCAACCAACCAAACTACGTGCAAAGACATTGAACAGCAAACCGTAACTATTTCTGTGAGTGATCAAGTCTTTTTTGTTCCGATCGCTCCCTCTATTCAATCACTGATTTTTTCTTTTATCCCTCTCTCTGCTGAATAATCCAGAAGGTCAGGTGACTGTATTAACTGTGGATTAAAGCTTTCTGAAAATCAACAAATAAAAAAAAAAATAAATAAAAAAACACAGTTAAATTGGAGAAATAATTCATCCAATTTTATGAGGACACTCTTTCAATGTTGCGGGCACATTACAGTGCCACCTATGGGCCAATCATCATGTTTCTCAGAGTGCCAAAACAAGCTGATGATATACTAACGCATCCTGGACTTGATGGACTGATTATAAAATATTTGGGATGATCTTATAATCTAAACCCACTGAATGTACAAATGTACACACAGAGAGCAAGTTCACAGGACAAAAAGCCTGCAGGTTTTCATTCCAACTTTCTCCGCTTGCTGACTGCTTCTTCCTCTCTGGCTGAAGGTGCTAATCAGAATCACCTGATGGAGTCTTTGGCTGCAATGCAAACCTGAAATAAAGACTCTCAAACTGTTTGAGGGACATGGTGTGAGAGCCTTGTTACAGACAACTTGTAAATGAAGTATTACCTTTGTGTCATTGTTCAGTTTGTTATTTAAAATGAACTAAAACACAACCTCTCATTTAAAGCACTGTCATTCTGTGTCTATACAACTGGTGTTCAAGGTTAACAGGTTAGCTACCTAACTATTATGCTTTTGCTGGATTAATATCAACTATGCAACTGCAATGGCTTGAAATGTAAATATCATTTTACTGTTTGCTGCTTATTTATTTCCTCCAAATACTGGAATAAAAAGGTTTACTCCCCTCTGACGCAGATTTTACACATTTTTTTCACTCCGCCATCAATTTTTTTTTTTTTTTTAAATATTTGAGTCGACTACAGAAAACACACCAGAAAGTTATATTACAGACCTTTAACATACTTAAAAAGTTCACAAGACAAGTTAAACCAGGCTTTGTTAACTCTACTCTTGGTCTTGAATCATTTGAAAGAACTAATTCATGCAGAAACACATGGCAGTGAGTTACAGCATTGATTACTTACACACCTCTTTCTTTTCTTGCAGTTAGCCATCCATTGAGTCATTAAAGGGCCATTGAATTGAAATTCAAATGTTCTTATCCTTCACTCATCCCTAACTTTTTCCCACACTACCTTCTACTCTTATCTGCTGTGCTCTTTCTTTCTTTCTTTCTTTCTGCGAGTGAAACGACAGCAAGCTGAAGGCCACACCCAGCACCATGTTGATCAGATTAGAGGGCAGCCTGCCTTCCATAACCCTAGACCTCCGCTCTTCCTCTCCTCTCATTTCCTCATTCTCTCAACCCCAGACTCCCCTCCTCCCCCTTTTCCTTGCCTTCATCTTTCGCTCTGCCTGCCAACTCCAAACCTCATCCTCTCCTCCCTTAATCTACAATAACCGTTTTCTTTTTTTTTCTGTTCACATTTGGAGAACAGTGTGTACAGAAGATGAGGAGGGAGGATAGTGGGAAGATAAAAAGGAAAAAGAGGAGGAAGAAAGCAAAGAAAAGGAGACAGGAACAGGGAAGGACCAGACTCTCCACAGATACACACACACAACCTTCTCCGTTCCCTCACCCAGACTTGTGTCGGCCCCTTATCATGGCTGGCGGTTCTCTCTTCCCTCCCTGGTCGAACATCGGGTCCACAAACTTAAAGACGTGAGCAGAACCAAACTGGAGGGTGGAACCCGGACGCAGCACCGTTGTCTCAGTAACACGTTGTCCGTCAACGAAGGTGTCAGCGTCGGGGCCGCGTGGCGTCACAGTGACCATACCTTCACTGTGCATCAAGTTGCAGTGATGAGGGAGAATCCCCGGACCTAGCAGCTGGAGACAAACAACAGCAGGTACATCAGCAGAATGAACTACACACACATTACAGCAGCTACATCAGGAGGATATAGTATATCCTTAGTGTTTGTTTTGCTTTATGTATGTATTTGGTCAAAAATGAAATCACTGAAAAGAAGAATTTAATTAATTCACATGTGCCATATTTGAGGAAACAAGCCCCAGGACATGAGAAAATGGGGCACCCCAGACATACACATTGTTTCATGTTTTTGCGTTCGTTTTGTTCTTTTTAAGTGAACTCTATGACTTTCAAATGAGAAATATCAAGAGTGATTTCATTCAGAGGCTGTGGCCTCCAGAAGACCTCTGACCCAGTAGGGCTATCTGGAAATCCATTCATGCCCCAGGACTGTGTGCTGTGACAGTCTGGTCATTTGCCAATAATACAACTGGTGATATTGGTTAACACTAGCTAGACCTGGGTTAGCATGGCTTTCCGTGTGGAATAAAAACTGAACATCAGGATGGGTCCTCCCAAATGTTAAATGTTGGAAATGGACAGGCAGCTTTTTAATATTTTCTTACACAAAAAGCGAGGAGTTTTCTAATTTCAGCTTAAGCGGTTTGTCTTTTCATGGTGTAGTTACCTGGATGGCTCCATCCTCTGTGCAGTCTGAGCCAACCTCGGTGATGCTGTGCTGAAGCCGGTACAGCTTTGGTTTGTCCCGTGAGTCAGACCCGTCTGGACACAAGGAAACACTCAGATTTAGCAGCAGGCCGGGCAGCACTCACATGAATCTTAGACTTTAAACAAGTAGTAGCTCACGTTCAACCTGTCACACTCCTATTGACTGCCCAAGCACAGCATCTGAACATTAAAGAATCAATACAAACTGGTGTATGCTGGGATATTCACTGCTAATGTGGCAAAAAATGTGGGTGACTGCAGTGCGCATATTGATTATTAGTAAACAGGAGTTTAGTAAAAGCAAAGCGGCACATTAGTTCACTGAACAGAAAAGGGGCAAACACTGGCTGTTCTGGGGAAAAAAGAAAATCTGGGGAAAAAATGCATGGGTATCAGAAAAACCTCAAACCACCTTCTAAAAATAAAAGTGAAATCAACAGGCAGCTAATTTAACAAGGCTACCAGCGAAGCTTGGACTTTTACAGAAATGTAATGAGCTTTTAGAAGAAACTAGCAACTTTGTTGTGCTATGAGATCATGGATACCATGTATCTATGATAGATAATTGTCGAATTAAGTTTGATAATATGCTCCATGCTAATAATCATTTTCTAACATTCTCTAAAGGCATTACTTTCCTCTATCACATTTTGTGACTTTGTTTAAAGATGCAGTTTACTGTATAATTACTCAATGATGGACATCAGCAAGTTTTTGGTCCTAAATCTTAAAGCATTTAATGTTACGATCAGAAAATGAAAAGTTTTATGTCTTTTATGTCTACAGTGGAAAACACATTTCCCAGAGTTCACCTCTGTAGTTGGCACACTGAGAACACAATTATATAAGCTTTCGTCAGCTGGTTAATGGACTGAATAAGTAATTTTACAAAAGCATTTGAAGTTATGAAATGTTTCCAAAAACATCAGAATGTCTTTGAAACTTGAAAAAGCTTTTGTTTTTCCCTTTATTTCACAGATGTTTATTCTGAAACTGCGCCTGTTTTGTTTAAGGTCTTAATATTTTTATTCCAGCTGGCAGAAGACGATTTGAAGACTTAAATGTAAATTGTTCAAAGCTAAAATCAGTAATAGGAGTTTGAATTGTCTTTCTATTTTTTTTTCCCTTTCTGGCCAGTATCCATGTTTGTTTGTAAGAGAACCTATATTATGAATAATCCTAATAAAGGACTACAACTACAACAAATAGCACAACATTTAGCAAGAGGAATATGTTTGATCTTTGTCATCCAAAAGGGGAGGCAGGGGTTACTGCACTTCCCCCAACAACCCCATCAGCCATTGCAAGAGACACAGAGGAGGTGTGGTGGGTTTTTACCTTCGTGGTGCCGATAGGCGTAGTAGGCATAGTGATTCCCTCGCCCTAGGCAGACAGGCAGGCAGGTGCAGAGGAAGTGGAAGAACACATGCACAAGGCCCCAAACACACACACACACACACACACACACACACACACACAGGCAGTCGCACACACAAACACACCATGCCATAAGAAGGTGGGAAAGAGAACAGACACATAGCAGAGGGTGAAAATGCGCCAAGGAGGAAAAATGCAGCATTACCTTGTTAACCCAATAATCGCATGGAAGGCATACAAACACTCACACACACAAACACTCACAAAATATTACTGTGGGCCTTTCACTGTCTGCATTCCTTATATATTTTAATGCTAATTTCAGTGGATACCACGTCCTAGTGCTACATAAACTTTTATTAATACTAATTTACCCAAGAAAAATGTCTCTTATTTGTTTTCCTGAAAGAAATTTCTGTTTGGTTACTGCTGGACATTTCAACAGTTAGTATGGTATATTAAACTGCAGATAACTACAGCTGCTTGATGCTTTGTTACTAGGTTATAATAATAATAATATCAGTTTTTTAAATTATGATGCCTTGGAATATATTATTATGTACTTATGTTACATTTCTTGGCACACTGGATATCATAAAACGCTTCAATTTGAATTTCACACTTTTATGAGTTCACTCCAGTTTGGTCTAATCACAAGGGAGAATTAAATAATATGGCGGTCGCTGAGATGCAGGTAGAGTTCTTATCTAAATCGGTCATCGAGGATACAAGTACAGTAACAAACACACTAACTCTCACACTCTCTCACACACACACACACACACACACCCAGCGTCCAATATTTACGAAGCCACCGAATCAATTTTACATCTTGGCTGCTTTCCACAGACAGTGACCCGTGAACCTGACAGTGGATGAAGTAGATGTGTTAGTACATTTTTGGACCAGAACCTCTGGTTGCCCAAAGCAGTGTCGCGCTGAGAGGTGTTTGGGCTACCATCAGGCCAGATAAGTTAATGGCGTGAGAGGGGCGACAGACAAAGAGGGTGATAAAGAGAAAAAGGGATCAGTAGCAAGAAACAAGCTGTTAGGGCTGGATAATGTCACATTTAGCAAGACTGGGGTAAGGTTTGTAATTCCAAAATGCTCCTACAGGGTTGGATGATTTTTATCATAAATAATTATCCATACTGGGAGGTTATACTGCATTCTAGGACATTATTATTTATTGCAACTTACCTTTTGATGTACTGCTCCTTGTAGTCCTTCAACCTACCCCATATATTTCTATTTCAGTTAGTAATTTCCTCCATTTTTCACAAGCACTTCTAAAAACTCCAAGTGACGCATCTGCCTTCCATCATTTGAGGTTGAATTAGCATTTAATTAGTAAGTAGTTATAGTTGGTTATATACCGTGAACCTTGTAAACCAATGTTTAGATAACTGAAGCATTTTTATTCTTAAAACTATCATACACATCAACATGTACTACAGCATATTTATGATGGCTATTTCCTCTGAAATAAGTCACTCCTCATCCATATCTGCTTCCTGATATCATGTGACGTTAATCTTAAACGCTGCCAAATGTTTTCCTCGTATTCCTCTCGCAATTCATCCTTCTCTCTAAGCTGATTCCTGCCTGACAGCACAATACTACAACTAATACTGATAGTGCTATAGTCAAAAGATTTTAAACTGATGCTGTTATAGAAATATAGGCTGACTAAATGTTTCTTTTGTGTGTTATACTGGTCCAATAACATCGGTTCTGAGTGATAACAGGACAAAAAAATGAAGCTAACAGTATCGTCCACAGGTAACTGCAGATATATTTCCAAGAACTGAGTCCTATTTGGATTTAATCAGTTCTTGACCTCCTGCAGTGTCTTTTATACACTGAGGAAATTGTGTGCTGGTAAGGAACAGAAACCACAGAGCAGCTGGGATCCATAATGTAGCTTGATGATTCACTCACCTTGGCATGGAAACAAAGACCGTCTCACCTCTGGTTAACCCCAGATGTTATTTACTGCAGCTGCACTGATGCCTGCTGGTTACTGGCTGTCATTACAGTAGTCTTCATCAGTGCAGCTGCAACTGGTACTCCTACTGTTTCTCATTTTGTAACAAGTGGTATTACTACTATCACTGCTACTGTTGCTGCTACTAAAACTATAGTTCCACTGATGGATACTGACAGTCAGAAATCACAGATACAGGAGCGGACATTATGGTGTTGGGTGTGTGCATATGTGAGCTGAGGTTTTACCTGGGCTCAGCTCCACCAGATAAGGCAGCTTCTCAGGCGGCAGGGAGCTGCTGCCGTCCTTCCCTCGGACACCCTTGTCGTCCTTTCTCCCCTTCCTCCCCTGATAGTCAGGGGGTCTCTTCTTCAGCTGGAACACCAGTGCTCCTGACAAAGGATTTAATACACTACTGTCAGAACAGTAAAAAGAAGAAAATACACTAAAAAATGTAATGACTGTAACACAACAGGAGGGGGCGGTAGAGGCTAAGAAAAGAGGTACAGCGTGTGTGTGTGTGAGTGAGAGAGCATGTTTCTGTGTGTGTTACCTCTGTCAGCAGGCCAGTCCCTGAAGATCTGCAGTGGACACTCTGTATCGTCCAGAATCACCTCCTTGCCCGACTTATCATCTTGCTGCAAAGAAGATGATAAGTCGGTCACTAAAAGAAGCTAAGACATTCCAAACATACCAGTGACCAGACCATAATTTACACAGATGCTTTCTTAGAGAATGTGCTACTACATACAGATATACAGATATATTCTGAGATACCAGAAGATGTTATAATTATTTTAATGTTATGAACCAGTGCATGAATCATTTCTGCGAACAGAGAAAAGTGCTGTTTTCCCATAGGTTTACTTTTCATAATGACGCTATGCTGTTCTCAGGCTTCATATATACTGCAGTCTTTCTGCATTTCTTTACAGAACTGAATGTAACACAAAGCTGTCCTACATCTCTTCATCCTGTTCAGTCCAATCTCAGTTAACATCCCCTCCCCCCCGAACATAAACACACTAGCTGACATGCTACCAGCTAGTATACTAGTGCTTATTTCTCATGCTCACTAACCTAATGGACTTTCCCAGTGCTTTAGTCTCATCAGCAAATTGCAGCTGACTATCAACAGAGTGAATGTGTGTGTTTGTGTGTGTGAGAGAGACGATGTGTGTTGCGTGTGGCCTCTAGAGAGTCTTCCACTGTATTGGCTGTGGGGGCAGCAGTTATTTCATTTGATTGGCCATAGCCAGAGTCCATCTGAGAGGATAGATATGGTCGAGAGAGGCTGTGAGAAGGGCAGCCAAGTTCACCATCATGAAAATACGCATGCATGCACACACATACCACACAGTAAAAGACACACACACACACACACACACACACACACAGAGAGAGACAGACAGACAGACAGACAGACAGACAGACAGACAGACAGACAGACAGAGAGCATCTGCTGCTGCTATAGCACTCAGTCTGAAAGCAATTGAATTGCATTCCTCCCAAAGGTTTCTGTGCCAGCTAGCATTCTGTTTCAATCTGCCGGTCCGGTGAAGTGTGTGTTCAATTTTGTGTATGTGCGAGTGACCACGACCTTGGCCGTCCTCTCCACAGCCCCTCAGAAGGATGATGGAGGCGTTTATCGATGAGATAGGAGGATTGACGTTGTGTTTTGTGCAGAAATGGGAGGATGGAGGTGTTAAGCAGGGGGCAATGGCCAGGAGTATACTCAAGAGTATCAGATCTATTAAATTATGACAAATAGATGCTGTGATCAAATACCAGTACATTTAGTGTGACTCTATATCTGTTGAACGGTATTGAAGTCAGCTGGAGATGATTAAAAGTCACAAAAGGAGAGGACAATACTTTCATGTTAAGACAGAAAAAATGACCTCATTGACCAGTTTTCATTGTATTGTAGTGGACGTGCTCGAATTTAGACAGTGAAGGAGCTGTACTAAGGTAATCATTGTTACCCGGGCGATGCAGTACTCTCTGGGGTTCTCCTTCTCCAGTCCGTACTTCTCCAGCGCCTCCACCACGGCAAAGTCAGCTGTGTCTCTTGTGGAGAGCAGGATTGTCTTGTAGGGGATGTTGGGTTTCAGACTGTCTGCATATATCCGCAAAGTACCTCCTGCACGACAACAGAATATTTTGTTATTCACTACAATGAGCACTTGTCAAATGATTCAACATTTTCCAGCAGCATTTTTTGTACTTAATGACAGGAAAAGCCTCAGAAACAGCATGTGGACCAGGGGACACAGAACGTCATCCAAACCCAAAGTAATGAAGTTAACAAAAGGCAAAGTGAGAGGACTATTATATAATAGCACAAGTACATTTTAAATCTTATAATGATCAATCTGTGTTACCCTGACATACAATTGATCCTATCTTTTGTCTGTACAGGGATACTGAGCTGAGTGTACTACATGTAAACAGATGACAAGTTAAGTTGTGCTTTGGGAATATGAAGTACTGAATTACATTTTCCCTTGCAAGCAGAAAAAAAAACACTAAATTAAAAGGGACTGGCAGTGCTGCTCATAAAAGCTTTATAATGTACCACACTTTCATCTGGAGGCACACGTAGCTGTGTGACCGTGATGTGTCAACTAGAAATGATCACCTTAGTAAATCCCACAAGGGAGTCTTCAGCAAAGCAAACAGGATTTTCAGAGGCATTACATAAAATGAGCCTTTTAAAATAGCACTCTCTGCTGGGAGAACGTCATTGTCTAACCACAAGCCATCCTGTCCCACCGAGTGTGTGTGTGTGTGTGTCTACTGTATGCGGACAGTGGTTAAAAGCTGTTTTTAGAGCCAGTTCACTGGTCCATCTGTCTGTCTGGCCTGGCAGAGTGATTAGGTAATGCCTGAGTCACTCATCAAACTGGTCAGCATGTTTGTTTCATTCATTCAACATGTAGGTTTTGTCTTTCTGTGTGTGTGTGTGTGTGCACACATGTCAGCACAAGACTTGCCCGACAACATATGGTCTTCAGTGGACCATGTTAACACGATGCAGAATCATCAGAGATGTACAACCAAAGTGCATGTGACATTTTACAAATTTATTTATAGCAAAGAATGTAAATATCTAATTTCTATGTGGGTTCAGACCCTTTACTCATTACTCTGTATGTGCTGCACTGGTATTGATTACAGCTGCAGATCACCTCCGCCAGCTGTTTCTTCCAGCCCTCCTTGCAGATTTCTCAATCCCTGTCACAGTGGATGAGGAGCGGCAGTGAACTGTGATGTACAGGTCACTGCAGATTTTCTCTGTGGTTCACATCAGGTTCGCCTTAAGCCACTCAAGGACATCCAGACATGTTCGGAAGCCAATCCAGCTCTGTCTTTGGCTGTGTGATTTGGGGTTTTCTGGGTCTAATGAATCTTTGCATGATGTCATTTTGAATCTGGGAGCAGGTTTTTATATTCAGGATAAACTTTAGGCTTGAAGGTCTACAGCTCAATTTGAAAGGACATTTAATGATGCAACTCATCAGACAGAAATAAAAACTATGAGACTAATTAACTACACAGATAAGCAAAAACATTATGACTCTAAAATGAATCAAATAAAGTTGATTATCTTGGTGAATGGTGATTGTCAAGTGAACAGTTGGATGCAGGAGAAATGGGCAAGTGCGGTTCGTGCACTGTGAGACTGGATGGTCAGAGTTTGTGCTGAGTTTGGCAGAACACACAAGAAAACAAAATATTCATGTGCTAGCAGTTAAGGTACCTGAGTCGGGCCTCCCGTCACTGCTCATGAACTCCTGCATGCGTTTCTCCAGCTTCTGCTGGCGTCTCCTCTTCATCACCACCTCTGGGTTAGAGATTGTCCTGGTAAAGCTGGTCTCAGGCATGTCCTTGTAGACCTCTGCCGCCAGGCGACTGTTTTCCCTGAATCACAAAGGAGAGATGAATGACCGGAGGGAAGACAGAATAAATGGGGGAAAAAAGAAGACAGATGGAGGAACAAGGTTAAAGTTTAAATCACTACTCTTTCTTCTTCTGGAGCCTTCTCTACTTTTCTTGGCATTGAAAAAAAAAACAAGATCCTCTCCAAGGACTAAGAGGATGTAAGAGCAGGACAATAAGATGGATAACTGTGAGCGTGTGTTACCCGTCCTCCCGGCTGAGCATCTGCTCGTCTCCATCAGGGATCCGAGCAAACTCCTTCTCCCTCTTCTTTTCCTTCTTCTTCTCTTTCTTGGACAAAGTCCTCTTGAAGTTCTGAATCACTCCATCCTTCTCCTTCTCTGGCCCGTTACTCTGACTCTTCTGGTAGAGAAACAGAAGCGTGAATGAGGCCCTTTAAGAGACTGTGTGGAACAGCTTGCTGCAGTGTGTAATAATACACTTATGTCTGATTGAATAAACTCAATGAGGAAAAGACATTTTCCTCAATCATCTTAGAAAGTTACAGCTGATCAAATCAAGTGTGATGAAGTGCTGCAATTTAGTTTTAAACCTTATTTATTTGCTTCTACGTCTGTAAATGATGCCTTACATTAAATATAGGGCTTTATGAGAGACCCCAGATCAATATCAGAGCAAAATAAGGACACTTCAGTCACTGAACCATAACTAGCCAATGTGTTTGTTAACACTGGTGCCCCTCACTTTGAAGAAACCATATTTTTCAGGACTACTGAATCTATGCTGGCCCATATACATTCAGAGTATAGTCGTCCTTATTTAGCTGTATTTCTGTAAGACGTCTACTCTGTGATTCTGAGGAACTGAAACAACCTGAAACCTAAGACTGAAGTTATGCATACATTTTCAACTATCAAACTTCACTGTAGCTGCTCTATGAAAACAGTACCTCAACACGGTATATCAACGTTTGTGTTTGTCCAGGTATCCACAAGAAAAAGACAAGAAATTTCTCAAAAAACAACTTGCATATGCCTGGTATATTTTCCCAGTTGATGGATGAACGGATGGATGAGTCAGCTCATGAGTGAACTGACTGGTTAGTAATCAAAGAGGTTAACAGACAGAGCCATTCACCTTAGGCAGGATGTCATTCTCGTTCTTCAGGACAAAGCGTCCTTCTCTGTCATCTTTGTTCCAGTTAAGCTGAACAACAAGAGGCTTCTCATCCAGGTCCAGCTGACGCTCTTCTAACACGCACACACAGACACACACAGATACACCAGTTAATCAGAGTCAGCTATGTCAAATTATTATTATTAAAATTTGAATATTTTTAAGATTACTTTGGTTTGACTGTGAAAGTCTAAGGGACTCACCACCACTGACGTGGACCTCATACAGGGAGTATTTTGGCGAGGAGAGCATCCTCATGTCTGGTCTGAACTTTTCAGCTAGTGTCTCGATGACGTCCTGCGTTGTCGCTGTGCTGGACACTCTGATGCACTTGGTGGCAAAGTTACCGGCAACCCGGTCCTGGAAGTAGAACCGCATCACGCCATGGAACTCCAAGTCCTGGTCAAGACACAGAGTGAAAGAGAGAGTCAATTAGATGTTCACACAAACTGTAAACTACGGAAATACAGTCGACATTCAGTACTTTAATATTTACATGCAAATTCTAACCAGTTTAATTATTCTGAGTTCTGTGAATATTAACATTAAAGAAGAGTATTTTTTCAGACCAGCCGACTGAAATGGTCCTAATTCACTTTTTATGGCATAAAAAACCTAAAAGCAGGGAAACACAGTAGTTTTGACTTGTTGATTGTCTATGCAGGACTGTGTGGTCAGGTGACTGTTCAGCAGCTCTGTCATAGGAGAGAAGCAACACTGGCTGAGAGCCAGCAAGTGAAGTGTGTCAACAGGTTGTGTGACGACAGGAAAAGGTTGTCCCGTCACTCACTGACCCGGACTGTCAACCCTCATACATCAACGTCTGGGAACTGCTGCTGACTGCAGTCACGCTGTTTCTTAAAAAGAGGCAGGACACGACGATCTGTGGAAGTGAAAGTGCACGTGTTTATGTGTGTGTGATCCCAGTTTCACATCGAGACTGACAATATCAGAAATATCTCAGCAATAGGATGGCCCTTTATTTTTATAAATAATCTTCAAGAAGTTTCCTGTATTTGAAGTCTGTAATTCTGGTGTTAATTGTAGCAAAAATACAGAAACTTCTATTTTCCTGATATAACACAATTCTTTCCAGGAAACTTCTTCTTCTCTACTAACTCATTAAATGAAGCATTACCATTTGATTTGTTTTAGCTTTTCTTTTCTAGTTTACCTCCTCTCTTACACACACAACACGTAAGCTCAAACACAGCCGGCACCAGTGGTGGATGTGAAAGCATCATGCTGAATTGCAATCTACACTGCAAATGTATTGTCTTTATGTTGACATTTCCCTCTGTACGACAGTCTACCATAGAATAAGAATGTTGTAAACACATACACATCCAGTCCTGATATGATCATACGTAACACAGTGCTGACACAGAAACTGTAGCTTGCAGGTCTGTGTGTGCATATATGCATATGTTAAGGTTCAAACTGGTCTCATATTTCACTGGAACTGCCTTTCAAAAGGTCTTAGAAAGTCTTAGATCTGTGTGGGACCACATGGGCATTAGAGAGCTAGTGTGTGCTGTTCTTCTAATGTGAAAATGAGAAGAGAAAAATTATCTCACTCTAACCAAAAAACTATTTTAAAGCAGGACATTAATAATCCTTGTACCAGTTAACCGGATGCTAAACGTTCACAGAAACATGGAATCAGTAACAATATGAGTTAAAGCAACACCACAAAGTATGGCTTAGAAACCTGTTGTGAAATTAAATCCACATATCTATAAAAGAACCTCAACAAACCTGATCAATACAAGATTTAAAACAACATACACAGCAGGGTTACTGTATTGATTTAGTTCATGCTATGGGATTTTAAAGTGAACTACCACTGATGGCTTTATGGGGAGTTTTCCTAAAAAAATAGTTGTGCACTTATGTTATCTAAGGTTTCATTTGGTTGTGTTGTGTCTTCAAAACCATCCGCGGGAAAACCCTGACCGTGGTTCTTCTGCAACGTAGGTATCTTTCCTGTCAGGGTGCCAACAAAGCAATTTTTAGTTTGAATTTTAAAGAGAGACCTCGCCAGCATTTTTAAAGAGGGGTAGACAACCAGCCAAACGACTTTCCAAGGTGACAGATCAAATGTGTGTATGTGTGTGTGAGTGTGGTGATTTGAGGCAAAGGCAGAAACGAAATTTTCATGATTTAATTCTACACTGTTAAAAACCATCAGTGACTTCCCTCTAACAAACATTCCCAACCATATAGTTAAGAGAACATGTAGTAACAGACACAGTAAGGAAAACTAGAGACGGCTGTTGTTTAGATGTTAGCGATGTTTAGATTTTTTTGCCATGACAGAAAAAAAACTTCTGTCTTTCGCCACCTCTCTCTCACCCATTACCTCCCCTTCACCCTCTCTCCCTCCCTCTCCCTTCCCATGTTTGACAGAGACTCAGTCAGGCAGAGTGGAAACACTGAGCATAGTTTCGATAGGCTAGGGTGGAGCCGGGAATGTGTGTGTGTGTGTTGTGATTTACTGCTGGAATGTGGGTCATCGAGGGTTGCCGTTGTCGAGCTTGCGTAACCGTTGGTAACTGTTACTGTGGAGACACTAGTCGACTCGGGTTCAAACAAAGCCCAATTTAAAGCCAGCAGTGGATAATTAACACTCTGCCTCGTACAACCACAGTCACTTTCAGCCACTTGGGAATGAACAAGTACAACCACATGTAGTTCAAGTCCAGTACAAAAGCAAAACCTCCCTATACCTGAAGGACATGGTACAGTCCTACAGACTGCAGGTTAAGGTTCCTTCTCGCACTCCTATATTCATGGCAATGGTCCAGTCCTACACGTGCATATTTCTAGACCATGGTCAAGGCCTGAAACTCCAAACATCAGTGTCATAGTCCAGTTCTTCATAGGTGGGTTAAAAAAATATATACAAAGTCACATGCAGATATTATTGAGTAATAAAAAAGTAAGGTAAAGATAGCATCATTATGCAAGGTTCTATAACTAAAGTACAGATGTAGTCCCTTTATGGTAATAACAAAAAACAAATTATATAAATGAATGAACACATAATCAAGTCATATAAATAAAACTATTATTTTAGACTAATTTGACAAACATAACCAGTGAAAAATCGTAGTTATTTTTGACTCAACAAAAGGATAAGAACGAAGACAATGGCCGAATTGATTTGGACCCAGGACTCAAGCGTGACCTCTGACACCATTTTTAGCAGCTTGTACTTTTGAATCCAACTCATGTGTCAGCTAAATGCTCAGAATGCAAAATGTAAAACGTGAGGGCAAAAAAAGGAAGAAAAAAAAACAAGAACAAACTGTTCATTTTATCCTTTCTGCAGCTTTCAATCTAATAATCCCTAACAGCTTTTTTATTTCGCAAACGGCACCCGGGCTGACAGGAAATGCTAATGCAGCAGCATGTCT
The DNA here is from genome assembly GCA_037833715.1 of Toxotes lorentzi. Taxonomy (NCBI): domain Eukaryota; kingdom Metazoa; phylum Chordata; class Actinopteri; family Toxotidae; genus Toxotes; species Toxotes lorentzi. The sequence goes on from JBBMJY010000011.1 coordinate 2,769,254, forward strand.
GCAAACAACTGCCTGGATAAGACCTGTAACACACCGTCTGTCTAACACACTGTCACATATTTCCACACAAGGCGAGGCACAAATGTATCAGTGGAGGTTTAGGGACGTCTTTGATGCTGGACGACTCCTGTCAGTGTGGGAATGTGTTTTATTTATGTTTCATTTAAATTATGATGGGTCGACATTTGGTCTATGTAGACATCTCGACCTGAGGCTTATTAACCACTGCGTTGTAATTACTGTCTGTACATACATGTATATATTACACCTATATGCCACTGTAGGGCTGTAGGCCTGTGTGTGTGCACTAATCCTGCTTCTACGCTGTGCCAGGCAGAGGCATCAGCGAAGAAATTCACTCACACACACACACACACAATGAGAGAGAGGGAAAGCAAAGATATGTGACTGATACCTGTGACTAAACTTGTGAGACAGGACTATTTATGACACACACACACACATACACACACACAAACTAGGCCAACACTGTAGATAGTGGTTGTCAGGAAGATAAAAACCTGATGGAGAAGGGAGACAGAAAGTATGTGTGCTCAAGCTGGTGGCTGACACACTGAGGATATAAACTGTAGACCAGTTATCTCTCTACCAATATTTATTGGTCAGTATTGACTCCTGCCAATAACTCCTGCTCTGTCTTCTTCCAGTCCCTTTCATATCATTCTCCTCAGTTTGATGTCAATCCATTTAAACGTTTGTGAGTAATACTAAACACAAACAGCTCGTCCACACAATGCATGTGAGACTCTTACCGAGGTGAGACAGTGGAGCGAAAGTACGCTGCATGAGAGATAACCCTGACTTCTAAATCCACCCATCATGCTCCCTGACTAACACCTCAGGGTTAAAGGTACAGAGAAGAGGTCGAAGGTCACATCTGTGTTCGTATGAGAAAGTGAGTTCACTCTTTGCCCGTAAAACAGCTCCCACCTGGTGCCTGTCTCTCATTCATGTGTATGTGTGTGTTTCGGGGAGGTGAGAGAGGTGGATTAAACTTTAAGCTGACTCTAGTTTTCCTGGTTGTAAACCAGCCAATCCACTTCAGACCTGACTGAGCTTGAGGTGTGCTTCATTACAGTGCAGGAATTTAAAATCTATCTGTAAACTGTTGCTGGTAAAATTGTGAGCTGAAAACGTAAATCTCTTTGAATATTTGCTCTGTCATAATCACCTCTCAGGGTTTTAACTGAGTAACTTCACACCTCTCAGTGTGTAAACACACACTAACACCTACCGTACCATTAAGAAACTGTCACATAAATCACTTTAATGATAATGTATATCCTGTATTACACTACTGGAATTACAGTGTTAGCGTTAATTACAGTATTCTTCCTTCTCATTGTCTGAATGGAGAGATAAATGGAATAGTTGAGTGTAATATGTATACAGATGGGCCATAACGTACAACAAATTTCATTATCCATTAATTTGCCAGTTATTTTCTAGATTAATAACTGCCTAAAAGTGTGCAAAATACCCAGCACAGGAGCCCAAAGTAACATCTTCAAAATGTCCAAACATCAGTTCAAAACCCCCAAATATTCAGTTTACAAAGATGTAACACAAAGAAACCTGAAGCTGACACCACACAGTTATTGGTGTTTTTACCTGAAAATGACTAAAACAATGAATTGATTAGAATTAAACGGCTGCAGATGAATTTTCTGTTGACTCACTGATTAACCGACAAATTTTAGAAGCTTGAACCATTGTTGATAATTAATATTAGTTCAAAATTGAATGACCACTGCTTCAGCACTTATACACATCAATGGCAACAAAATTCACCAATTATAAAAGCTGGATCCAGGTATTAACAACAAATACAGAAAGGAAAAAAGAGAAACAACATAAAGAGCACAGGAAACTGCTTGTCTGCAAAAAGGAAAACATTCATTAAAGCTTCAGATGTGCACAGAGGACAAACAACGCTGCCTGAGGAAGAACATGGAGCTAAAAACGTTGTCATCCAATCAGCATGTTACACCTTCTCTATCTTTTTTACTGTGTGCACTTTGGTTGATGTGTTCTCATCAGGAGCTTTAAGAAATAAATTTTCACTTTTTGCAAGCAAGGAGTTTACAGTTGTGTTTTTGTCCACTTGTCATTTGTGATTGTTCCAAAGGGCGATTTCAAAATGCAGAGGTATTTGCAGGCCTTGTTACTGAAATACCAAAACAACACAGGCATTGAGAGTTCACAGATAATCTTTCAACGGTTGACTGAAATGTCTCTTTTTAAACCAAACAACCACAAACGGGAAAGGAAACAGCTTAGTTCTGCTGATTCACAGAATTAACTGAACCTTGATGTAATCGGTTTAAGGATGCTTGTAAAGAGAACGTGACTGAACAGAGCACTTCTTCACCTTATCGGTCAACCATCTCCACACTCTGCCCGCTCCATCATGTCTCACTCACTCTTTTATCATTCCCCCACATCTCCTTTTCACTCTCCTTCTTACAAGTGAAAGCAGCAAGACACCCAAAGCCGTCTTTAAACTGATCCCACATACACACAGCTTGGGTATATTTGTGTGTGAGTAAGTGGGGGAGTGGTGGGTAGGGGGTTATCAGGCGTTAAGGAAACTAACCAGAGCTCCATTTCCAAGCACGTAAACCACTTCTGGCCTCCAGGGTGACGCTTCTGTGTTGAGACTGACACGGCTTCATGTCTGAGTGGAGTCAGGTACAAACGTAACATCCTATTTTAGGATAAAGTGTTATTGCCAGTGTCACCAGCCAATCACAACATCTGTTTACCACTTTTTGCATGAAAGATAGTGTGTACTTCACGCCTGCTGTGAAAATGTTTTAACAGTAAGACACGGTCTCAGCCACTGAGCTTGACTTAGATTGACTTTATTACACATCTGTTCTAACAGTGAGCAGAGGTTTCAGCAGGCTTTGAGTGTTGATCTCAATTTAGTGGAGGTAATGCTCACTGGGATCTAATGGAAATGCAATATGAAAACAATTAAAGGCAATAAAGTGTTTCCTATTACACAGTCATGGCCCAGTGGCTCTTGGATAAACCACCAGTCTCGGGGCTAGGGGTCACTCTCTTGAATTTTTGAATGTCGTTTTACCAAATACAACTTATAACTACGTTTAAATGGGGCATTGCGGCCCCACGGTGCCACTTGTTCTGGACGATATGTGGCCCAGTTTGGCTAGAGCAAAGCTAAGCTGCTGTTTTACCACTTAAGTGTTTTGTTTACCAAGAATCTATCTAGACTGATTTCTCTTGCACCGATACTGCAGCTCTGTGTTTAATTAAAGACAAATACTGGCAAACCAAAAAACGGATTAACCCTTGTTTCCATGGAGACATTGAATAGTTGAATTTTTTTTTTTGGCACCAAACAGATGAATTTAAAGAGAAGGGAGGAGAGGAGCTTTCTGGTTGATGTCTATTTGAAAATGAGAATAGATTCCAGCTGCTGTGCGTCATCTTAGTCTCCTCCACACGCACACAGACGAACACGAGCCTAATAAAATGAACTGAGTTCCTGAGTCAATATTTTTGCAGCCCCACCTGCAGTAACATGGGGGGATTCCTCCCTAAGCCTGTGTCTAAGGTCAGCTGGGCCGAGGTTTTAACTCCAACGTGGGGAGGGGAAACTCATCCCACATCAGATCCCAGCAGAGGCATTTCAAAGAGATCAGACGCACCGACGGACTAAGAGAAAGAAAGAAGAGGAGGAGCAGGGTGAAGACAAAGAATCCCATCACATGAAGCAGGAGAATTACTTTTCTCTTGTTTTAAATAGCCAATCATCAGAAATTTCCACCCTCTCTCCATCTTTTCATTATAAATCCCAACCTCAAGAAAAACAAAAGATTTTTTTAATGCGGCTATAGATAAGTGCGGAAATGTAGTTTAGTTTATCTGCACTTTTAAAAAAAGAAATTCATGACCTTTCTAGCCCCGTTTAAGACATAAAGTGAATTAAAGGCTTGTATCTATGGGATATTAGTGATCATGACAGTGTTTAGAAAATCAAGCCAGACGCAGCCTGTGAAGAAAGATCATGATGTGCAAAAAAATCCATCACTGTGTGGTAAAGTTATGGGGCCTCTATTCATTGGTTTCAAGACATTTTATGCAAATACTGACCTTAGAAATGGCTTGAATTTAACAAGATTTTCAAAATGTTCTAAAGGTCTGCATATATCTTAGGGGTGCGGCAGTTCAATTTGCAGGGTTGGTCTCAGTGCAGAGACTGACTTTAGTAAGCGGATCGAGTAATGGGTGACAGATTCACAAGAAATACAGTTTCTTTGTTAATGTCCTTAACTGTTTATTCATAAATACATGCAGTGAGAATGAAACCTACTATTGTACTATAGTCACTCCAAGTCTACATAAACTTTCAGATGAAAGAAAGAAACCAAATATTTGAAAAACCAGTCATGTCCTGAAACTAAACCGTAAAGTTAGCAAAGTCAAAATTCCAGTACGGTGACAGTACTAATCTGGAATGAATGCTGTTGCAGAGCACAAACAACCTGAACCACCAGGAAAAACAAAGGGAGGCAGCAGAGGCCCGTTGTCCTGGATGAATGAGAAGACTAAATGCACACATTTCCTCTGTGGCTGCGAAGAAAAGCCTCTTTGTTTCAGGTGAGTTTCTGCTTCGGTACTGAGCCGTCCAGCCACCACCCCCATCCATCCAGCGCACCCTGTCACTCTGACAGAGTGAGGCATTGTGGGAAGGTACGGTATAAATCGTCTGGACCCTGCAGTGATGCCTGGCCACAAATCAGACCTGCTCACTGCCTCAATGCCCCCATAGGCAACACACAAGGATCAAGGATGGCAGATAACAGCACAGACAGTGGAAGGAAATCACTGTGTACAAGTGTGTGTGTGGTAATTGCCACCACAAGGCCGTTTAGGACTGATGAGTTTGTGTCCTGTCTTACTCTCCCATTCATTTGTGCACAAACACAGACAAAGTAAATCCCACAAGTGAAGTGAGACATCATGTATGGCTGACAGTTGTCAACAGGACTAACAGTATCACTTAGGATGTTTCATTACTGAGACACTTGTCTCCTTACACACACCTTGTCTCCGAAGCCATAAAGTCTCCAAAATATTCAAAATATGCACCGTGTGCATCATACTACAAACATATAGACAGAGAAAATTTGATTCATGTTCACTGTCAGATCCATATATACATTTTACATATATACAATTACTTAACAGTCAAAACAGTTTTTTGTTTTTTAGCTGTAAATCTAAGCATAATTCAAACTACTGATGGGAACTTGTCTATCTTTGGACACACACACATATACACAGACAAAACTCTGTTAATAAGTAGAGGCCTGGGCCGCTGACCATCACAGAGCAGCCCATTGTTCTCCACTGAACATCAGTGGTTTAGCTCAAAGTTAAGACACAAAAACAGCATGGCATGGCTCTGGTATTTCAAAATGGATGTGAACAAATTACAGAATGTGTTGCTGCCTTCAAAGGTCTTTGTTCCCAAAATCAGAGGTGATAGGTTAGCAGAATCTATGATGGAACTAATGGCCGAGCTAATGGCTGACTACAAATGTGGCCAAAATATATGACATAAGGGCTATTAAAAACAGGAACTCAGGAAAAACCGGAACAGAGCAACAGACTGATGAGTAGGACAGCAACTTATGAACATCATTATCAGTCCATATCAATCATTTTTTGATTAATCAGTTAGTTTTTGGTTAGAAGCAGAGACAGCATTTCGAATTTTAGTCCAAAACCCATTTAAACCCAGATTTAGTTTACTACAAAAATAAAGTATAAAAGTAAAACAGCGAAAATTAGAAATAAAAGCATGTAATATAGGCCTCTATCAAATTAAGGCCTTATTGGCTCAGCAGTTAGTGTAAATAAAGACCATTATTTGAGTATTTTCATTTCCTCTTGGCAAATTATTAGTGAAACCTATAAATAATGTTGGCAATCAAAAAAACATCAGAATGGATGTTTGTATGAGCTGTGAAAAAGTCATATCAGTCTAAGTCCAGTGGAAACCTTCAAAGCAAGAGTCAGAAACTAACTGGATAATGAGAGGAAGCATTCACTTCTGCTCCATTTACTGATATTTTCAGTAAATGCTCTCATTCTTGGTAACTAGAAAAGAAGAGAGAAAGAGAGGGAGAGAAAATAGAGACTTTGGAAACAGCCAGAAAAGTCACACATGTTTTTGGGTGAGTCTGTGTGTGTGTGTATGTATGTACAAGAAAGTACATACAGTTTCTGAAGGTCCCAACGTGCAGAGAATAAAGAAGCACTCATAAGAATGCAGTGTGCACACGTGCACACACACACACCCACAAACACACTCGGGATGATGCGCTGAATTATGCAGGTCCGCCCATACCTCTCTCTCTCTCTCTCTCTCTCAGCCTTGGAGTGACTTTGGTGCAAACATGGCGTGGGTGGCAGTGACAGACCATCAGACTGACCAACAGACCAAACAGTCTGCCTGCCCAGGCTGAGTCAAATGGTAAAACCACCTGATCAACCAACCAAGGCAGAAGAATTGAAAACAATGGACTGATTAACCGACACAGACTGACGCTGTTTGAGCTCAGGATGTCGGCAGGTCCACAGGAAGTCTTGATAAGTTTCTCTTTTGATTACCCACTGCATATCCAAGGCCTCAACAGTAATTAACTGCAGTGTAATGTAGCCTTTAAAGCCCTATTCAGATGGGACTGCTATTATCTGGGGTCCCCTTAAGATTTTAATAACCACAGAGGTCGTCTGTGTGCTTAATCCTGTGTGAATCTGCCATGTTGGTAATCTGCAAAGTAAAAATTCCACCGCAAATTAGCTCAAATCCAGAGGTCATCCGATAATAATAGGCTCGTGTGAATGTGCATTTCTCTAAAATGGGTCATACTATTTTTTTCCACAGGGTTTTTTTTTTTCTTATTCAGTGAGGTTGAGGGTTATTAAGGCTGCAGTGAAAATTATTAATGAGAGCTCTGATAGCATGTTGTGTGCAGGTTATGGAGATTTATTTAGCCACTCAGCATGGAGACCAATTTCCAAAACCCAAATATATCCAATTTAATGTCATATAAGACACAGGAATGAAGCCAAGGGAAACACATTTCAAAAGCAGGAACCAGTTTATTCAAATCCTATGACACCAGTGGGTGTCAGTCCCCTTCCACACAGTGCTGTCTCTGCAGACAACAGCTGACACTCCCGTGAATATTAGCTGCCAATGTTACCCAACACTGACAAGCTACTGATTGCTTCCATGGCAACCAACCCAGCTGGGTGTCAGGTTGCCATGGCGCTGGTAGGCAGGCCATGTCCACATCTCAGGTGTCAGGTGGACAAACAAAAGGAAAGGAGGGAGCAAAATATGCTACTGTAGCAAAGCTGGTCCAAGTGTAACAAATAAGTTCATTATAACCATTTAAATAAGAGCACGCTTCAAATGTCTTTTTAGTTCCATAAATTAAGACGGAAAATCCTCTGCATCTCGGGGAGAGACGAAAAAGCCTGGCAGACTGCAATGTCACGGCTTCCTCCACCACCACCTCCTCCTCCTGACTGATCCTCCATGTGATCTTCCAGCTCCTCTACATCTTCCTAGGCAAAAAAGTGGCTTAAACAATTAACTGAATATTTAGGATTATCAAGTTCACACTTCAGCACAGACGTTGCCTATTTAAACAACTTCGTGCTATAACTGACAAACATGTTTGATTTCTGAAGAAACTGTGAATGTATCAGTGCTTTTTGTAACACATTCAGGTTCTTTGCAGCGTCTGAAAATCTTCAGTTTTACCTAATTTGATTCAGGATTTTGAAGTAATGGCTGAACTCCCACACACACTTTCAAACATGTCTGTCATAGAAAAATGCCCAGTGCAAAGGCCTCACACTTCATTCTAACTGGCGTTAAAATGCCTTGAAATGCCCTGATGAAACTTGCAGATATCCTGAAACTGATGCAACTGATGCCACAAGAATCCAAATTAGCACATGACATCATCTGGCTTTCCCCAAAAAACCCAGTTCAAAGAAGAAGAAGCAGCACTGGTCTCAGCTTAATTTCCACATGTGCAGGATTTAGTGCACCAGGACATTCCAGTAGTCCATCACAGAAACGTTTCAAATACTTTCCTCTGGTTGGCCAAATTGCCTGGTATCAACAGAGTTATGTGGTGAACCAGTGGATAATGTTGGGCATTTGCATCAGGCGCTGCCTCCTTAGACAAACAACTGACCAGGAACAGTAGCTTGGACTGCAGCCTCTCCCCTTCTACTCACACATATACACATACATACACACACACACACACACTCATGTCTCACATAATAACATCTAGGGAAAGTGACAGACCTGCTTGCCTCAAAGCACACACCAACACAAAACACAAACTGAGAAGCAAGTTACAGACAAAATAGTTTTTCCTCTTTCTGTTCCCAGAGGGATATCCACCCAAACCCTCAACTCTGAGGCACACACAGACACAAGAACACACACATACATACAGTCTGGGCTTGCGTCAGCGATGTCAGCCCCAGTCACACATCACCACTGTCTTACTGCACTGCTGTGTGTTTGTGAATGTAAATGTGTCTGCGTGAGAGTCAAAGCCATTCTTATGGAACAGGGTGGACAGCTAAGATCAACAAATATGGACGGGTGGAGCGGTGAGTAAGGAAGTCCCCAGCACACTGAGGACACCCACACAGTATTCTTGTTTTTTGTTTTTCTGTTAAAATACTCCACCAGGCCCTACCAGGCGGGTGGGGCTGAGCTTAGACAGTGCAAAGACAGGGTGCAGCTCCACTGGGTGGGGGGCTAATAACAACCAGCAGACGAGAGGAGTGGCATTAGGACAAACACAGGCCCCTCTGATCTGAAGTCGGTATGTAACTTTAGGCTGCAGCACCTGTTTCTGTTTGGAGGTCTGGCTGAGAACTTACAGTGTCTCAAAAACGTGTTGTTGCCTCCTTTACCACCTGCAGAAGAAGAGTCTGACATTAACTAGTACATCTGAAGTGTATTTGTACTGCTTTGTGAACTTGGGATCAATTATGTGCTTTCAGTTTAGGATTTATTGGACTGGATGTCAGATAACAGTTTATTTTAACCAGCATTTCACGTTGGAAGCTAAACCTAAGGTGTTTGCTTAGACAAAAGCCGTGACCGTTAACATTTTTTTGTATTAAAGCTGCACGGACAGATTTTTTTTTTCTGGCCATTAGGGGGCAACGAATCAAGCTGAAAACACAACATCTGACACATTATGACCTTATAAAGTTAATATAGCAACCATATTGGCAAGTTCCCTGAAAACAGCTTCCTGCTTCAGCTAGAAAATTAGAGCCACAGAGGTAAGAAACTCCTTTCACATTGTAGACAATCATTTGATCCATTGTTAATATAAAAACACAGATTAGTGCACCGATAACAGTGCATTTGTTGCCATGCTAATACTTTCCACCCGTCACTGACACTGATCCTTACGAAGGATCAGTGTCAGGGAAACATTTCATGCATTGAAATTTTCACATAGGGGATTTAAAATCAGTGCTGTTTTTTTTTTCATGTAAACATAAGCTAATGTTAAGGTGGACACAGTTCAGCTCTATCACACTCTCTTTTTCTAAGAAATCATAAAAAGTGAAGTCCAGCTGAGCCATCTGCACATCTGCAGTAATAAGTCTGTTGTGCTGATGCTTTTCACAGACGAACAACGCCAAACCAGAAAGCATTTCAACACACAGACTCTGTGCCAAAAAATTTGTGGTCCCAATCTTATGAGTTACAGAATGTCACTTGGGCTTGTTATGTTGGTAATTAAGTTTAAGTAATCCAAAAAACCCACCCTCTGAATGCAGCCCAGTGTTCCAGTGTCCCACGCTCCCACTGACCATTAGACCTGTCAAGCATTTTTTATTCTCACTTCACTCGTGATTGCAGTTCCACCCTTTTGGTAAATTTATAAAATCCTGACAATGCATTTGTGCCATGTGCAGATGACAGATTATTCCCACAGACTAAAGATGGAAATAACAATTATTTTCATTATCAGTGAATTTGCTGATTATTTACAGGACTAATCAATTAATTCTCTCTGCTCCAATATTACACTGTCAGATATAATCAGTTTCAGATGCTCATTTCAATCCAGGACAGTTTATTAAGTTTTTTTTCATTTATTTTTCAAAATGTTTTCTCAGCTTTTATTTCAGTTTCTTATTTTCTACTGCTTCCAGAATATCGTTTTACAAGAGAAGAATCCTGTTCTTGTTACTTCTGGTCAAATGCAAGTATATGGACATATAAATGTGCTATATCCAGAAGGATTACAACATTTTCCATGTCTTTGATGACTGCCATGGCCCGTTCTCAAAACCAGACATGTCTTGGGGCTGCACTACGTTCAAGTCCACAAAATCTAAAGTAGAAATCTGTCCCTGGGTATCCTGTATGATGGATTCTTCTGGTTTGACTGTTGGACATGCTGCGAGATGTTTGGAAAGAAGCCCGGTCTCAAATTCTGAGGGGCCGACACCGAAACCCAGCAATCTGCTGTTGACATTTAAGATTGCTGCAGCACTTTGTTCTATCAAACTTTATCATTTCTTTCCTTTATTTAACCAGGTAAAAGTCTCAGTGAGATTACAATCTCTTTCTCGAGAGGGGCCTGACAAAGAGAGCAACATAACGCAATTGTTACAACAATAAAAACAAAGACAAGTGCCAAACACCGTAAGTACGTGCACAATACTCCAGCTAAAATATGATAGCAGTGCACAAAAATTGAGATAAGATGGAAAAAAAACATACTAGCCAAATTAAGATCAGATACAGAATAAATAAGAAAATAGACCCACAAATAAAAAAGATTTTAAAGTGGATTTCTATTTATCAATCACCCAGTTAAATACTGTGGTCACAGCCACCTGTCTCTGACCACATGTAAAGAGCCAACAATGGGTTTTACTCCTCATTACTCCCAGTGATTACACAGACTGCTCCTCCTTGTTTTTCCCTCCTTGTAGGCTACGACTTAGACATTGATCTGCTGCAAAGCACCATGGGAGCTGGTAGCAAGTGGTGCTAAACACTCACAGACATTGGTCCCTGATTGCTGTCTGATCCTGCGAGGTCAACCGGGGGGGGTTTACCTCCTAAGTGATTGGCCCGCGGGGAGGCGAGCGGGTTGTGACTGACAGGTGGGACAACGTATCAGTTGGGTGAGAGGGCACCACAAACCAATGGAGGCCAGGAGTACAAAATAAAAGGGGGGCAAGCAAGGGAGGAGGTGAGCCAGGCCTCTGAGGGGATTAACACGGTCTGACAGGCTGGCTGGGACAAACACACACACATATATATACACACACACACACACACACACAGCTTTGAGGGCGGGCTGCTCTGCTGAGCACACACAATACACTGCTTGTTTTAGAACAAGAGGAAAGAGAGAAAAGATAGATAAGAGAGAGGCCAAATCACAGCGAAGGAATGTCTGTTTGACAGGGGGAGAGAGACAGTAAAGAGAGAGTGAGATTATGAACCACAGGTGCCTCCCAACTACTGTGCTTCCATGGAGAGAGAAACTCCTGCTGTGGCTTTAATGTAATTTCCATGACTCTTCCATGACTTTCCCAAATGTCCTTCTTTCCTAGTTTATTAGGAGTGAAAAGTCTGGGACTCCACCCGAGATTCACTGAAAGCTCTCCACTGCAGTAATTGTTTGAAACTAGCTGAAAAAAGCACTTAAAAATACATTTATTTATGTTGGTAAAATTCCCTGACATTCCCCAATTTTCACAGAATCTCTCATGTTACCTGACCTGCTGTGTCTGGAATCCACTGCTCAAAACTCCATTTGCATTCCAGGAATTCCAGGTCCGGCAGGGACCCTGAAAACTATGACACATTACCCAATTGGATTCTCAAACACACACATACTCACACAGAAACCAAGCTGATGTGTTATTCTGGACTGCTTAGGGAGGCTTCTTTAAGGAGCATTTTACATATATTGATCAGATTTCGGCGGCCCATCTAAGAAAATTAACTGCCTCCGAAGTAGAGCTGGGTTTCTGCAAGATTGACCAAGTTTAATTTAAGGCTTAAGGAGCCTGCAAATTAAAGTAACAATCAATTATCTGATAAGTTTTGCAACCTAAACAGACTCTGTGGAGTGCAGGTCTGTGTAACTAAGGTGACATTTTATCATGTTTTATAGGCTTAAACATAGATGATTTTACTGAGGACAATTTTTTAAGGTTTCTCAAGATGCTATAAATATATGTTTGGAATATACTTGAGCTCTGGTTTTGCATTAGTAGGCATCTCAATCTTTGATTATCCTTCATCTCTGTGAGTAAGTGCAAAGTAACTAAGGAGGCTAATGTTGGGCTTGATGGCACATGCAGAAAAATTAAAACTACATGCAATTAGAAAAGTTGTATATCTGACTCATGATATTCAGCTGCAGCTTGAAAACGAAACCTAGCCTCCTTGGTTTTTACCCAGATGCAAAGACTTACAGATACTTCACAAAGGGCTGTGGACTTCCAAACATGCAGGAAATAAACATTGGTGATAAATATCCTGGCTGTCCAGTGTGACCCCATCCTTCTATTTAACAAGCAGCAGCCAATAGACCGAGGCCAGCTGCATCAATTACAGATGATACAGTGACCGATGTGACTGGACAAAGATTAGATTCTGCCACTGTATGAAGAATGTTGATAAAATGAGTTTTCATGACTTATTTTTTAACATTCTTGAACTTGTACTGCAGCAAATAATCTTTATTAACAATGAAATGTTTGATGAATTCCTTGATTAACCAGTTAACCAACTACTTATTGTGAAAAATGCCTGGCACAATGTCCTAAAGCTCAAAGATATTCAATTTACTGTTGAATATGAGACAGAAAAGCTTAAATTTTCTCACATTTGAGAAGTTGCAATCAGAGAACGTTTGGCATTTTGCCCAAAAAAATGACAATTATCAAAATAGTTGTTGATGAATTTCTGCTGATCAACTGATCTGATCAAATGATCATTGCAGGTAAAACAAAAATCAAACAAACATCATTATAGTTTTTGCTGCAATATCAGGCACTGTAACTGTGGGAAAGGCCATCAAATTCAGAAAGGAATTTTAAATGGCTGAGTGATGCCAGACGCTGTGATCACTGACTGAAATGTTAAAGACATTAGTGGCAAATTTGTGATTTGCCAGCTATATAAATGAAACTGACTAAGTGACTAAAAGGCATGTAGACAACTACAGTATAATTGTGGGTTCATGAATTATCGGAGATGGCTGAATAGAGAAATAAATAGCAGCTCCTTTGCGTGCTGTCAAACAGGAGGAAACTGTCACACAGCCCCAAGTGAATATGACAAGTTACAAGAAGGGAAACACACACAATGAACTTCATGTTTAAACCACAAAACACCCAACCAGTGAGAAACACTGAAGAGTTTTTCATAGGTCTGAATTCAGATATGAGTGAGCAGTGGTTGGTTTATGGAAATGAGCTACAAGGGTACTGATCCAGTCATGTCCATCCATCTGTTAGTGTGTGTGTGTGTGTGTGTGTGTGTGAGTGTGTGTGTGTGTGTGTGAGTGTGTGTGTGTGTGTGTGAGTGTGTGTGTGTGAGTGTGTGTGTGTGATGGGCCATAACTCTGCTGGACAGGCTATAAGACTTGTGGTTGTGATCTTTGGCCCTGCTTCGTAATGAACCGCTGTGGAGCGATTACTCTCACACATGCACACATGGCCACACCCACTGTTTGGCCATGAAATGTGACATTCAACACATTTACAGCTTCATCTGGGGTGGGGGGCTGATAGGCAGACGCTCGGCTTAAGAGTACAGCAATGGGGATGGTATAGGTGGACATGGACTCTCAGAAGGTCGGAGCTTCAGCAATGCTACTGTACAAAACTGATTTCTGATTAGAAGAGCAAAGCAGTGCAATAAAAAAAAATAGGCAGTTTATTAAAAAAAGACTAAAGGAGTTTCCACACAAGAGTTAAGAATGATAGAAATATTAAAGCCAAACATCTTGAATGAAACTGGAAAAATTCCCATCCCTGCTAATGATCTTTACACCTGCTATGTGTGTGTTTACATTCATCCAGAGAGCTGATAAGACTCCTGCTCCTTTCCATTAACATCCCACTAAGCCTTCAACCATTTTCAGGCACCTCTTCTAACCACAGTTATCAGTCAGTCCAGGAATTCTGCTCCATGCAGCCTTGTTTGAAAAAAAAAAAACTCTACCAGCAAACCAGGACACGTAAAATAAAAACAAAACAAAACAAAACAAAACAGCAGGAGCAGACTAATCTCAGTGACTGTAGTCTCCACCAAGCAACATTTTAGGAGCTTCATGTCACGGCTAGTACCTCAGGAGGTGGTTTGAGATACGTCTAGCCAGATGTCAAAAAGGTGTGAATACATCTGTCTCTCCAAGACACAAGCAGAGTCAAGTGGAACTACATCAGGAACCAGTCAGTGGAAATAGCCACTCACAGGGTCTGTCGTGTGTTAACAGCTGCTTTCTTCATGTCTCACACAATAGGAAAAAACAGCTCCAGTGATATTAGAAGGTACAACCAGCTGTTGTACCATTTATCTGATGAATGATCTATATGGGTGAGAGAGAGATGTAAGTATTCCCTATAAATGTAAGTCATTCATGTGTTGCTGCTGGATGATGGATAGCCAGCAAAACTGTTATTGTTGTAACTAAAGATTTTTTCATCTGATATGTTTGGCAGCTTTCAAAGAACTTCAGGTGCATCACCACCACCTCCTGGACTGAAGAGGGGCAGGCCCTAGCTTGCACATCACCTGGGAAAACTGCAATCAGATTTGTGATCTGGCCAATGCAGATGCATAAATGTAGCCAAGTAGAATGCCAAGTGTAAACAGCTCCTTAGATTATATTACACTACATTCATCCGACAAGTGCTTTTGTCCAAAGTGACTTACAATAAGTGCATTCAAACACGTGTAAGAGCAAGAGCTAGATAGCATCCAAAATTGGGAGTGTGTCCCTTTTTAAAAAAATGCCTACTGGCATGTTTGGTGCTACAATACAAGTGCTTACAGCTTTTTTGTTCATTAACGAGACGTGAGTAAGTGCTAGCAAGGGTGGTTGAGATGTAGTCTGAGAGCTTTATCATAACTAGAAACTGCAACCCCTCGACAAAGACGCATAATTTAGCCTTTAGCTGACACAGTCAACCCACCCACCTGCTACTCCGAGTGCAGCAAAGTGAGCAGATTGTTGAGTCCTGTTCACTTTAGGTCCAGAGCTGCATCACAATAAAGCCTGCATCAAACTAACTGATGATGGCCTCTTTAACATGCATTAAGAATATTTTTAATCACAACTTTTATCATTACTGCAGGCTAAAAAAAAAAAAATCTCACACACACACTTTTCAAGCCTATATGTGTGTGTGTCTGCTGAGCTCCCATAGTCTGTGCTCATCACAGCTACAGCGTTACCATGGTGACACAGCCAGCCAGCGGCACATGACATGATGAGGGAGAGACAGAAAGAGGGAGGGGGTGCATGGCCAATGAACACACAGAGGGACAATGCAAACAGAGACAAATGCACAGAGCTGTCAGCTACTGTGTGTGTGTGTGTGTGTGTGTGTGTGTGTGTGTGTGTGTGTGTGTGTGTGTGTGTGTGTGTGTGTGTGTGTGACCTCTTGGTATTGTAGTTGTGGCTGAGGCCAGCAGATCTGTTAACCAGGCCTCCACTGTGCTGCCGCCAAACATGCTGCTACTATCGCCAGCTGCTCCAAACAGGTACACACCAGGCTGACACTGACCTTTTAGTCAAAGCCTGATACAAGCCAGAGAACAATCTTTCTCCCTCTGGGGTGACACTGTTCTTTCTTTGTTGCACACAATTTCTGTTTGACCCCTCATGGTGGCCTAATGCCGTTTCACAGAAGAGCAAAAGTCTCTGAGAGAGACTCGACAATTCCCTCACTCTGAACATCAATTTACTGCACAATATGGCCCAGCTTATTTCTCAGCATATCCAGTGAAAGGTTATCTTTGCACACCTATAAGCAGGTGCACTGGAGAATAAGTGATAAGTAAAAATTGTTAGTTGCAGCCTTAACATATATATCACAAGACTACGTAAAGACTAAGTAAATATCACATCAAGATAATATCAAAGCCTTTGTCAGGCAGGTGAGTGACAACTGGCATATAAATATACATAACAATACAATTAGACCTTAGGAAGTGACCATGTAATCAATTATCCACAGAAATAGACAGAGACTGAGAAAAAGAATATTTTTATGGGTCTATGAAGATGAAGCACCCAATATTATACCCCAGTAAAAGATGGACAATGTCAGTATACCAAAACAAGAAAAAAAATATAATGATATATATCTATATCTAAACACACGACAACTGTTGCACTGACAGAAGTGCTGGTGTCACTGGTGAAACTATAAGCCCCAGAATCTGGAAATAACTGGTAAAATAAAAGGAAAATCTCTTCACACATCATTCTAAAAGCAACAATCATTCCACCTAGACCACAGGAAACCCACTATCTCCACACAACACACACTTCCTGCCCTGTTTCCCGCTTCCTGCACAGCAGGGAAAAGGAGGGAGCAGTCGCTGATGTCACAGCGAGTCTGCTTAAATTCTGCTTTCACATCCTATGGGAAAGAAGGTGGATATGAGCTTCCTGCTAGTAAATACCTTTCACCTATGATTCAGACGGCAACTGCTATGTGAAAACACTGCTTGCCTAAATTTTCATATGCTTAGAAATTACCTGGGTCATTTTGAGATAAAAATCATTGCAGCAATACAATACGGTTTTGCTAGCAGTGAGGAAACCTTTGTATGGTCACTCTGGTCATAAACCTGTAACCCTTCAATTAAAAACTACTGTTTGTCAGTCTTTCACACACAGCCACCTCATGCAGCAATGAAAGACATAGTGCAGCTGAGGAATATATTGACAGAGAAGTGTAGAAATATTCCATTAAATGAAGAGCAAAGCGAGGTGGCTTTCAGAGTTATTACTATGTCATCGGCTGGTTTCAGATAGGAAAAATTCAAGGCATTTTATGAGCAGACTTAAGCCATAAGCATTTAAGACTATTTCAACACCCAGAACCACCAGACCAAAGTAACAAAAACATGAACCAGGACATGTCTGACTACACAAAACCAAGGGAAGTTGACAATATGTGAGCAAAATATGGACAAGAAGTGTGCATTTAAATACAGGGTGTTTGGGTCTGTTCAGCTGAGCAGACTTAAAAAGAAAATATCTGTCATACTGTATTAACCCTGTTAACTATGACCAACTGGAAGTAAAAGTATGCAACATTTCCAGCTCTGCTGCAACTTCAAATATCTATAAAGTCTATTTAAAGATATTTATTTCTTTTAAAAGTTTTAAATTTAGATCTAATACTTCCTCTGTCTTTTTAAGCTCCTACAGACACCCAGCTATGGGATCCTCGAGTCAGTGATCTGTGGGCTGACACGCAGCCAAGCCTCAGTGTGAATGTAAGAAAAGTTTAAAACTTTATGTAGAACATATCCTGCTTATATTCAGCAGTCTACAGAGATTCTGAGAGGTCAGTATCTGATGGGGTTGATTTGGTGGTGCAGAAGGTCTTGTTCCAGGAAGGATCAATTGAGAACTGGGTGAGCAAAAAATAAAAAAGCTGCTGTTCCAGTTTTAAACCATAAGCCTCTCTTGAGTTTGTCAGAAAAAAAAAAGAGAATAAAAAAATTCCTTGGGTCAGCACTCAGGACTAGTGGAGGAGCTTTAAAACTTACCTGCACCACAAAAATAAAAGGCACAGTTCAACAAATTTGACTTCGCCTTGCCTCAAGTCAAAACCTGATAAAAAGATACAACCTGATTTACATGATTCGGGGCTCATCTGAGGACAAGCGCAACTATACAGGAAATAACATCATCATTTAACTACAGCTTCAAACTGCCCCTGCTGAGGAATATGTCAACATAATAAACATATGACCTGCCTGATTAACAATGCAACATGTAATTACTGGCTTAAGTAGTACTACCTGCTAATTAGAAGACTGTCACAGCCACTTCCTAAGGCCTAATTGTATTGCTGAAAACATACTGCCTGAGTGCACTGTGACTGAATGCTGAAAGTACATTTGTAAGGTGATATGCATCATCTGCTCTCTATATTTTATCTTGCGCTGCCTATTTCACTGTATAACAGGTCTGCTTGTCCTGTACAATGTGTGTCAGTATATAATGTTAATGTTTTAGATATGCACCTCCAGTACATTTGTTTACAGGTTGGTTAGCTTCACGGTATGTACATGAGCTTGTAAATAAAAGCCCTACATCAGCAGTTAGGTATAGACACAGTTCATGAACTGGAACCGTTTCCAAATTCATAACAAAAATTAGACTTCCTTAAAAAAAAAAAAAACTTAGGATGTACTGCATTTGTTTATATATCACAAGTTATATTTAGGACAAATTTGACAACAACTTTTCCCTTATGCACAGACTTCCAAGTACAAGTATATACACAAACTCCTACGTGGATTCCTGCAGATGCTGCAGACTGTGCTCACAATCATAAAAAAAAAAATAATACGGTGTATCTCTTCTAACAGGATGGAAAAGATCATATTTAGGAGACATGGAGGCTTATCCGGATGGAGGGGTTACAATCACAAGTGCTAAAACACAAAAGGCAAAAATGAGAATGCATGTTGGTTAAGCTACCCAAAATGCATCTCAACTGTGCCACCCACCACAAAAATCTCACCCAAACCTCTGTCCAATAATCTTTGCATTATAAGCTCATGCTCACTTTTAATTGGGAAGTGTGAACCCAGAGCAAAAACACAAAGAGGAAGCAAAGTAAACTTTCCCACCATCTTTTTATCCAAGTAAAACAAACTGTTGGTGCGATTGCATCCAAACTAAAATGCATCTATTGTGCTGCATCATTCAACCCCAGTGTTTACTGAATTCTGCAAAAATAAGCTCCACATCTCTGCCTGCTGTGTGTCCCCATGTGACACTAGTACCTGTTATGTTATAATGAGCACCACAATATGTCCACAGCAGGACTTCAATTTAGTTTGGGTTGCAAGATTAAAAAGTTTGAGAACCTTTGCTCCAGACTAATCAGCCATCCATTGCTAATCTAATCACACGAATGATCTCACCGCTCTCAGTGGCAGTTTGGTCTGAAATTAAAGATTCTTCAATTATGAGATTGGCTGATTCTGTGTGGTAAATCAAATCTAAAATCAGCATCAATCATAGATCACACTGTAAAGTGGAATTTCAAGCACTATATTTCATGCACAGCTACACTCGGGAGCAGTCTAGACAGTGTGAAGGACACTTGTGCAGCTTGGGGACTCTGACATATGGGGAGGGTGTGGCGTGGCAAGGAAGGCCATGCATCTGCTTACATTTAATCACGTTCTACTGGACTGAACTGAACTGTCTTCAGCAGCATCGCAGCACCCTGTACAGTGAGAGAATTACAGCCTAGAGAACTTCTGGACTGGGTTAATCATTCCTCACAGTATGGAGAGGTTGTGTGTGCACTTCACAACCCCGACCAACGGCTTCAATCCTGATAAATTAATCGGCTCAAGAAGAGGAGAGGGGACCCTGTGCCCCCCCCTACCCCTGCACCCTTATCCAAGGAGAGGTGGGGAGGGGGAGGCTGCCCGCCTAAAAACACCGATGCTGACACAATCACAGTCATGGCTATAAATCTGAACTACTTAGCCGTGAGATGCACCGGTTAGGGGGTAAGATTGGGCGGATTTTGAATAACTTGTTGAGGACTAGAAACATCACCAAGCCTTTGCTGTTCTTTGGTGGTTAGCTGTCTGAGAAGCCTGCAGGGAGGACTTTCTTATCCCGTCATGTAATTAGTAAACAACCACAACCTGGGTCCAGGCGGGCGATTTAATTACAGCACGGCTCCTGAATATGTTGCGGGGTCAAATTGTTGCTGGTCAAACAAGCAGCTCCCATCCAGCTAGCTAGTGTAAGGACAACGCAGGACGACATGACAGGGACTGTGTATTGCACTGGCAGGGACACTGTGTTGTGGCTTGTGAGCTGCTAGCATGCTTTCTTTGTGTACCCTACCTGATGTAAGCATTCACACCCAGCTTGTTGCTAATACTTTAAGCTTTTATCTATTTGCCCTGTGTATAAAACAACCTCGCCGTGTTGCTGGGTTTGTCAGCCATTGCAGGCAGTGCTGCAAGCCAGCCCGCTACTCGACCAATACACAGCTAAAACTAGCATAGCTACACATATTACAACTTTGGTTTCTCAGTTAAATAGGAATGGCGTGTGTTGTAAGGGGATGTCACCAATAAGGCCTGCCAGTTTCTTCTATTTAACACAATGCCAGGTTCATGATTGCTCTACAGGTAATGTGCTTGCTAACTAGCTAGCTAGTCCCGATACGTGCCGTTCCCTCTTGTGTTGGAGATAACAACACGCCAAACTCCATTCAAAATCTGGCAATTCGGAGTCGCTTCTCTTGTCACACACACACTCATTTCCGAGAATATACTTCAAGATACTCAATAAAATCAATTATATTTACTTCAACTTCACTGTGTGTGTTATGCACAAGTGTCTGTAAAGTGTCAACTTTAAGAATTATTCATGTTACTTGCCAAATGCACTGTTGTGGGCGGTAGCTAGTAGCTAGCTACGTTTGTGTGTATTGTTACTTAAAAAAGAGAGATTTTATTCAAACCTGGTGCTGATTAGTGGGAACCTAATTAACTTGCCATGTTAGGTGCCATGAAAGGCCAACGAATTATTTATGTTAATAGCCTCATGTTGTATAATGTGTGTCTACTACGACATAGTAAATGGAAGGATTTTTCAACGGAGTTTGGCATTCATTCTCTCCATGCACGTACCGGGACTTACCACCGAGTAAACCATGTAAACCACGCTGCCCACAACAGCTTGGCTTTCAACATTTCCAACCCAAGAGTCAGCCAGTGGTAGCGTTAGGGTGTCCCATTCACTCAGGAGAGGGCCTGCGGGTCCGCGGCCTCTCCTGCCACTCCGGGCTGGTCTCCTACCTCTGTGGGCCGGCTGATCTCGAACAGGTCGAGCCGGTTGGCGTTCCAGTGGTTGATGATGTCGGCCAGTTTCCTCCTCTCCTCCTCCCTACTCCCCGACATGGTGGACAGCGTTTCTGACCCTGTCCGTCCGTCTGCACTACTGAATAAAACTTCCCGTACTGTTAGTCCACCGGAGAAGAAAACGCCGCCGCAGACAGGTCAGCTCAGTCAGGTCTGCTGTTCTATCGCCAGGACTTCGTGTGATCGGTCTCTCCGTTCACCGACCGACCTGCTGTCTGATGTGTTTCTGCCTCGCGTTCCCGGTGCGGCTCTGCGCGCTCGTGCTGAACTCTGGATGCGCGTCTGTGAACGCGCATCACTATTAACTGTTTGAGATCCAATAAACGCGATGGATACCGCTGCTTTAATCAATGCACTCTGGTATATAGGGTTAACAGTAAGTACTTATAGTAAGGGGATTACGTCAACATGTGTTCATTACGACCCTTTTTATTTAAGCTTGCAGCTATTTTATTTTCATTACTAATGTTCATTATCTATACATTTTAACTTTATTAATGTTCAGTGAACCAATCTTTTTTTTTTCATTTTTGGTTTTAAGTGTACCTAATAACAATACTGTGTTGATGTATTTTATCTTTATAATAACTTAATAATTTTTAAAACTTAAAACTAAAAACAACACATAAGTTGCAGATCATATAAAATGTAATTTTTGTTTCCATGGTGGTTGAGGTGGTTTTGGCTTTTTCAAGATATTGCGTGACCATTTTAGAACTTTATGTATGACATTACCACAGTTTCCTCAAGAATAATTAACTTCTCACAGTTATCCACATATGAGAATTGTTTATTTCTCAAACAGTCCTATTCAGTCATAGCCAGCAGGTGCTGAATGCCACACAACGCTGCCAAGACCCTCTGTCCAACACCACAACACACACACACAAACACACCAGTTTGCACAGGATGTTCCACTGACTTCCATTCATTGTGGACAGACTAAACCTGACCATAACCAATTCATGTCTAACCCTAACCTTAACCTAACTTTAACCAAGACCTCAGAAATTACATTTTGCCTCATTAGGACCAGGTTTTGGTCCCCATGAGGACTACTGGTCCATGCCTGAAAAGGTCCCACTTTTCATGATACACATGCAGTGGTCTTAACAAGATATTAGCTTTATTGTTTTAATTTATTTACATCAGGAATATTAATTTCTGGAAAATTTCTAAAACACAGATTACTCTGATATGAGCAAGAGGAATTTTCTAACCCCAGTGGGGGATTTTTATCCTCCTGTTTTATTTTTAAGAACGTTAAGTCCTGATCTACATTACTTTCTCATGATTTTTCAGGACAGTATTTTCTTGACGTGGCACACATCTTATCAGTATGTGTGGTATGGATGAGCCAGTGTCTGCAGTCCTGCCTAACTGACAGCTCCTCTCACTGCAGGATTTCTTCCTTTCTGTCGACACATTCTTCATAATATAATCAGGCTCATTTACTTTGTGAGTGTGTGTATGTGTGTGCGTGTGTTGGTAGATGTATATGTGTGGCAGAGTGCTCAATTATGTAAACAGTGGTTCTTTATTAACACACAACTGTCAGTGACCCTGAAAGGTCACCAAATATCTGGTGGATACATGTGAGATTTCAGGAATAGAGTGGTGATCACATTTACAAAAATAGCAGTGATGCAGCAGAACGGCTAGTCGTGCAAGCCTCCCACCTACTCTCTGAGACAGGGTGTACTTAGCTCCAGCTTCTTATAAACACATTAGTCACTGTGCTTGAATTTGTGGGTGTTGGTGATGAGTGCTGGACTCACATCGTGTGTGAGTAATGAATGAAAAAAGTATTTTATCAGGTGATCTCACAATACACAGTGGATTGAAGAAAAAGTAAACAACAACAAACAAACTGAAATGATTCTCACTTTATCTTAATGTTAATCTCATATCACAGAAGTTTGTTGCACAAATTTTGTGACACTTTGGAGGGGCCCAGCCCTTAGGCTGGGAAACATTGGACTATCTTCTACCATAATATTTCAGTCACTGGGACATTCTTTTTGAGGTAGTTTGTACATTTTACTACACAACTTTTACTTTAGTAAGAGGTTGAACACAGACATTTTACTTGTAATGGAGTATTTTTTTTCATTGTCAAACTGGTAAAAAGAAAATACAGTGTGTGAATTGTTGCTGAACTCGTTTGAAATCAGCAGCAGAAGTGAGAAACCACAACAGGAAACCGACTTCACCAGATAACCCTGCCATTTCCTGTATCTGTGATGTTATCACTGTTTCAGTCACCACAGTCACACACAGACACACTCAGGTCACAGACAGAGGTCACAGACAGAAATCACACTGATTGTCAGAAATGCAAACCAATATGGCTGCTGCCACTACCATTTTAAACACGTCCTAATTCACTATACAACACAAGTGACGGGAGGAGTCAGTTCATCTGTCAGGTTCTGATAAACGGCCGCTGAGATCATCAGGGTTCACACACTCAGAGATGAGTATCGCATGATGGTTTGATGTCCTCATCCTCCCAAACACTCATCAGTTATTTTGTCTCCTACTCTGACCACAACAAGCCTCTCTTTTCTGTTAGCTTTTAAAATGATCTATGATATCATTTGGTAATGCAATGAGTGTCACTCCTTATCTTACTTATAGGGACAGTTTCAAGCAGATTGCTGAATCTTTCTGGTTTCTGAAAGCACAAAAGTTAGATTGAAGTTAATGCAAACAAAGACCAAAGACAAAACAGTTAGAGCTATCAAGCAAACATTTGATAATGGACACCAGCAGAGACTGTTCAGAACACTCAGCACTTAATCACAATGACAGTGTATGGCACACAACCACAGACCTTAGTTTTACTAGCAAACTTACATGAAGCAAAACAATTCAGTTTGGAAAAGGGAAATGCTGCTGAGAGAATTAATCAAAATGAGGAAGCAGCAAGTGAGCCAAAGCTTTTTGTTTGACTGAGAATATGTAGAGAGGAAAATGATTTGCTCTGCAGAACTCGACAACATATCACAGACTGTCATCAACACATTATTTTCTCTGGGTTAAGAAATAAAAACAAGTGGGTTGAGTCTGAAGGTCTGAATGCACCTTAAATGGTTAATTTAACCAAATGACAGAAAACATATTTTATCACTCAGCTTTTGGTAACTAGCCATAGAAATAATTTTTAGCCATGTTAGGGGTGTGGCTCCACAGACAGACTCATCTGTATGTGTCTTGTTTTTTCTTCTTTAGTTTCCAATTAGCCAGTAAATCTGATAACCAGAACTTTACTTCTGGATTCTGTAAATGGAGTTCCATTCACCTCCATTGTATTGGGGTGGAAGCAGAAACCTGAGAAGCGGATATCTTAAATTTAGTTCTAAAAACTTTGCTCCTTAGTTCAAAGGATCCAACGATACAATAGTAAACCTCCAACTTTGTGGCAACCGTTTGGGTTTGGCCTTTCCTGTTTCAACAGGACAATGCCCCTGTGCACAGAGGCAAGTCCACATGGAAGTGGTTTCCCCAGTTTGGTGTGGCAGAACTTGACTGGGCCGCACACAGCCCTGACCTAAAACCCATCTGATTTGTTTGAGGATGAACTGGAACGCCAAGTGCAAGCCAAACCTTTGTCACCCAACATCAGTGCTGGATATCAATGATGTTATTGTAGTTGAATGAGAGAAAATCGCTGCAGACAAGTTTTCTTGCAGAAGGTCTGAAAACACAGGAGAGGAGAGTTAGCAGCAGCAGATCAATACCTGTGTTTAGCAATCATGGATGTCATTTTTTGGTGTCCTCATACTTAGATGTAGTGTACATCTGTTTTGTTGTATGTTGGGTGAACTGGTCCTATAAATTAAACTAGTAGCTGTACCTTTAGTTTTGGATCAATTTACAGAAAATGTGTATCTTATATTATTAGCTTAAATTGTTTATACTGCTTTCTATCTGTGTGGAATTATGAATGTCTGCCACTTTAATCTTTCATGCATTTCTACAAAGAGACTTGACATCGAATTATTTATTTCATTGAACAGAGTAGATTGAGACCTGACCTCTTGCCTTTGTATTTTATCATGTGTTTGTCTGAGGCCACTCCCCTCCATTTATCATCATCTGTGTGTGCGTGCCTGTGCAATGTGGTCTGAAGGATGTTGAATTTATCGCAGTCGTGGTAAATGGTCGCCTTTTAATCATCAAATCTAATCTACCATGCAGCCAATATTAGAAATACGGGTGGGTTTGGTGAGAGAAATACATACAGAGAGAGACCTGATGTGGAGGTGGTGAATAAGCACATGTTTGTGGGTGTGCCAGATAATAAAAATGGATGGATCAACATGGACAAAAAGCAAAGTGGAGATATAAAAAGCTTCATCAGAAAAGATTGAAACATCAGGAAAAAAAAGGAGACGGGGGAATGAAGATGCTATGTGGAGGGAGAGACTTGGGTAAAATATGTCCTTAGATGGCGTTTTGGGAAATGTCTTTCTGTGATGATTGAGTTTACATTTGACCTGCAGCTCGAGGTCAGTCCTCGCCCTCTGTCTTGACTTTCTGACTGTTACTCTTATACAAAAAAGCAGAGATTATATTCCCAATTTCAGACTGAGATTGCGCTTTATCAGAGCCTCCCTTTAACAACTAGCAACCCTGACATAATCTTTATCCCTCTGATTTCTAAGGGAAGTGAGAATATCTTTAGCTTTAAATAAAACGGGCCAAGATTCTGATCAGTAGACTACGTTTCAAACTTTAATGTAAGAGCTCAGACATTTAATGCATGGGGAAAAGTAAGGCTCTGAATTGATTTGAAATTAACTTCCTGTCTAAGACAGCAGTGAAATCCTACACTAGACACTTGGGTAGCCGACCCAACATGATAACACAAAGAGCTGTCGTTTTCAAATATGCCAGCCAGGAAAAAAGCAATAAGTAAATTAAAAACATATTGTCTCTCCTACCTTTAGCTGAAGCCGCATGTCCATCATGGTAAGGAAACACTGCTGGTTTTGAGAAGCTCTTCCTGATTGCTGTGGCAACTCTGTGATTCAGCTGATAACCTGCTTATCATAGCTGTTCTTGGTATTTGGCATCTTGTTTTTCTTTCCTGAAAACAATCCTTGACTGCTTAGAAAGAAATGTATTTTTGCATACATAAACAGAAGAAGAAGAAGTGGGTGTTAGAAGTGGCAGTCACCATGGTAGAACAGACATACAGAAAAGCACCATGATGACGAATGGTAACTGCAATGTAAAATTTATCTTATCAATAAGTTCAGCTGCATCTGCTGAGCTGTTCTTTGTCTCTGAAGCATTAAAGTAAAAATATTAGTAAAAAGAACTTATCACTGGGATTTAATTTTTTTCCATTTTCGTCTGAAATTGCTTAATCACTTTGAAATTTTTCGAAATGACTAAGCCTTACAAATATATAGCAATATGTAGGCTACTAGCTGATTAATTCTTTTGTTAAGTGGAAAATAACAAAAGAAAATAAGTAATTTAAAGGTAAGAGTAGTCACTGATTTAAATTGAATATCTAAAGCGCTGGTAATATGAGCAGACAGATTTTCAAAGTTTTCATGGATATCGTCATATTTGAGTATGATACGATAACATTTTTTACATTTTATTATAATGCAAGATACTCAGGGCTCAGCAAGGTAAATTATAAATTATTTGCATTACAGTAAATCAGTGAGTTACCACAGACACTGTCTAATTTCTCATCACCACACTCCTCAGAGTAACCTTCCAAAGACTCACATTTACTCTCAAAGTCTCTGCTCTGTGAAGTCTGATGTGTGATTCCTTTATCTCTTAAGTAACAAAGACATGTGATCAGAGAGGCAGCTTAAAAAAATGCACCTCTCTCTGCACAGCAGCGTGATTCAGTGTGTTATCTATCAACACACCTTTCTTTCTTCCTGTCCTGTTCTCGCCATCTGCTGCTCATATTCCAAGAGAAACATTCATTTCTCCCACGTAGTGCAACAGGAAACATCTGCTGTAGTGTGAAATGTGACCATACAGGATACACACAGAGGTGGAGAGAGTATTGTGTGAATTTAAAGGTGTGAACAAATCACTGTAAGCTCCTATTACAGAAATAACACAGCCACTGAGCATACAGTACGATGAATCATACCAGTACATATATATATATCTCCTTTGGTTCCTGTGTATGTAAACTGCTCATTTATTTAAAATACCGTCACATGACAAAAACTCTCTGGTTTATTGCCAAGTCTAGTTAGGAAGACATCATGTAACACTGTTGTCAGTATAAACACCCATGTGATGGTTCATTCATCACTTCCTTGCACTGAGACGAGCAACCTGTCCTCCTAATTGATAACATGCTAATTGTAAGGTGAGTGCAAAGCTGGTAGAAAGGCAGGCTCTGCTTTGTTTCAGTGCCTGACTTTACAAAGACAATATTAGACTGTTCACATACAGTATGTGACCCAGATATCAGCCAGCAGGGATTAACCACAGTGAGTAAGTGTTACGCTAACAGGATTAAAATGAAGCAGCGCAGGTGAATTGAGATTTTGGAACCTGTGGGACACACAAGATTTTACTCTTTACTCTTTACTCTTTAAAATTATAAAGTAGTTTTTATAAAAATTCAACACAACAATCAATACCAGCTATAAAGGAGCTGGGGCCTTGATTTCAAAATCACAGTCGAAAAATGAATAACTAGCTCTTTTGTGATGTGACAATGTTTAAGGTAAAGGTTTGGTTAAGTTTAAGCAGCAAGGAAAGATCATGGTTTGGGTTAAAATAAGGTGCTGTATGCAGACTGGACACTAGCCTGGGGCTAACTGTTTAGGATGCTAACTTCAGTAGAAGAAAAGAAGTGATAGGATACAGAAACAAAACAAGAATTAACATTGTCATTGCTTTCCACTGCTGAAGGCAGCTCTTCGTGGTGAGTAAAGGAATCAAGTTTGCTGCCGAACCTGCAATGTTTCTTTTAAGTAAACAGCCGTTAATGCTAATGTAGCAAAAACATATAACACCTTTTAAGGTTAGAGGACCGTCGCTGTCATGGCTCTAATAATAAACATAGTTTGGTCATGATTAAAACAAAGAAAAGTGACTGATTGAAACAGGAAATGAACAGCAGTCTCCTGTGTTGAAGTCATAGACCCATCCATCCACCCCTAACATTATGCAAAAGCAACACAAACATGCAAACACACATGCATTTGCAAACACAAACATTCTGTACATGCACAGTGCTGTGGCACATTGTTGTATTTTTGTCCTCTGATTGCCCCTTATTCCTCCGGGACAAAAATCCTGCACTGTTAACTATGACACATTACTGTCTTTTGTTCTTCAGACAAACCAGGCATTGTTGGCTCGACTGAGAAGCTTTATCATATGTTGTTGAGCTGCGTTTCTGAACTGAAATGAACTGCTATATATGGAGCCCCTTCCAGTTCAGCTAACATTCATATCAAAGAGCACAGTGTAGTTCAGTGTCAAACTCCCTGATGGTGACCAACATGACAAATTGGTTTTAATGGATTATTCAGGGTGGAGTTTTACTACTTTATTCATGCACTGTTTCGTTATCTTGTGGTGTTTTTTTTTTCTTTTGTTTAACAGAATGTACTTATATGCATATCTACTAATCCAATGCTCTTCTTTTTATCTTTTAAATGTTCTCATTCTTGTTTCAGACTTCACAAGACAAGAAGAGCTGGAGTAGGTGTTTAAGATCGTCCTTATCAGTTGCTTGAACTGCCTTAATTGGCTCTTATCAATGTGGAGGAGTAGCAGCTCCATACAGAAGACCTTTTGAATGCCTGAAGACAACATTAACTGTTTCAAGCATCCCTGTCGCCCCTGTGTTAACAGTGTGTTATACAACTTTCACAAAGCAAGCAAAAGAGCTGAGATTTTAAAACTGGACCAGGCTGATCATATGTTTGCATCCACATCTCCAATCAGCAGGTTGAATTAAACTCCTAAACTTATTAGATTTACCTGAAATACCATTTTGTGCATTTATGTTTATGTATAACTTGCAATGTTTTTCCACTTTAACTTAGCAAACTATACAAAAAACTGTGGGAAGTAGTTTAAAAATGAAACGAGGATCTTGCAGGTTTTAACTGTAAATGTTACCTACATAACTGTACACTGTATATAGTACAGACCCATCCTATACCACCTCAGCTATTCATGTGTTGTGCATGGATAGTGGAGCAGTATGTAAGACAATGTGCTACAGGGGCCTTGCAGCATCTGCTGATCTGTCCTGTTGACTGAACATCTATTAGTCATGAAACATGGTGGAAGTCACTCCACCCACACACAGCTGACATGGTTTTCCCTTGTTGTTAGTGTTTCATACTCATGCAGCAAATTCACGTAGCCATTGTTTTCTTCAGATTTTCATTCACACGTCTCTGCTTCAGATTCGTCCATTTACTCTGTTTTCAGGTTTGATCCACAAAAGTTTCAAACAAGTTTTATCCTCCTTCAAACACTGCAATGCAATCAGTTGTGCTTCCTCTCTGGTATTAGGTGGCTGGTTGCCTATTGTTATTGTATGTGTTTTGTTTCCTCTCCTTTTCCTTTTGTTCTGACTTAACCTGTATCACCAAGTCCAGCCTGGTTGCACACATCACATGACACACTCAAATATGAAGGTGAGTGACCAACTGGCTTCAACACAGCAACAACTACAAGTTTACAGTAATACTTGTAGTTGCCTTACAGTGCTGTATTTTTCAAAAAAAAAGATCTATAAAGCTTTTCACCATCTACAAATGTTCCTAAGATGAATGAAAATGTCTCAGTGTTCCTAAATGATGTATTAAACATTCATTGTTAATTCTCACTTTCCATCTGTAGCTGAGTCATTGCTTCTTTCTTACCCCGCTTCCTTTCTTCCAGCCTTTCTTCTTTCCTTAATTCCAGGGTTTCTTTGATTTCCTCTCTGGTCTATTTTGTTCTATTGTGCATCAGACTGGAGTGTAACAGTGCAGTGTAACAAACAGATCCATTAGCTTCCACGCTGTTGAACAAGCAATTAAACAGCAACAGAGTGAAAGTGGAACGTCTTTGTTTTGTCTCACTGCACCGACCATCTGCAATCCACCGAGACTTATTAAGTTTCTGTTGCGCTCCCTACATCGATGCATAGCAGCCTGAACATGCTGGAAATGAGGATTTGCAGTGTAGATAAAAACGGAAAGAAAAGTATGGGAGGAGAGGAAGCAAGGAGGTGACAAACCCACAAAGAGCTGAGTTTCACAGATGTTTGGGGAGCTGGTGTTGGGCAGAGCGGCCATTGACAGGCATCTGGAAAAGGCATCAGTGGCTGTGGTTACAAGCAGGGAGAATTCTTCTCTAAACGTGGTTTCTTAAAACAGCTGCAGGGCTGTTCTGGGTTGACGCATGTTAACATTATAGCTGGAATGGAATAATCTGGTAAGCACATACTCAGTTTATGAAAAACAAACATGGTGAAGATGGCAGGTTACTGCAGCATAACATCTCATGGCTCTTCACACTGGGTTTTAAAGAGGAACCTATAATTCAGATGCCTGACTAATGTGGGAGATGAAGGTGCCAGTTTTGGGAACAAACAGAAGTGGTTTCCAACTTTTCAATGCATTAATTTCATTTCAAGTATTTGTTGTATTTTATTTGATGTATTTTACATGTTGGTGATGTAATCTAGTTAGCAGGAGTCAACTAGGAAAACTTTGCCAGTTTTCCAGCTTATTTCCATATATGAGTCAAAGGCAGAAGATAACATGCGGATGACTCCCACAGTAGCTGACAGTGCTCTCTTCATGGCTCCACAGCAGCTTCACATTTTATTTCATGTTCTCAGAGTTAAAAAGCAACGAGGAGAGTCAGAGAGTCAGGCTCAGGCCACATCACATCCAGCCGAGATAAAAACTCATCCCCACTTTGGAGGATTTGTCCTCTGAAGTATGAAAAGAGGAACATATGCAAACACTAGACTCCCTCTGCCATACAGATGGAGAGACAATCAGTCTTCTCAGCCAGTTCTTTTGTTTTTC
The DNA here is from genome assembly GCA_037833715.1 of Toxotes lorentzi. Classification (NCBI taxonomy): domain Eukaryota; kingdom Metazoa; phylum Chordata; class Actinopteri; family Toxotidae; genus Toxotes; species Toxotes lorentzi. The sequence continues at coordinate 2,800,553 of JBBMJY010000011.1, forward strand.
AGAGAACAGCATCAGTCCCTGAACAGCAGCGATGCAGAAAGTCCTCATGTGAACCAGGTGCAGCCGTCATTCAGCGGTATGAAAAACTCCAGCTCCTCCTGCGATTCTCTGGCTCTCTGCCTGCACGTTGTGTAGCTGTAGTGATGATGTCCAGACAGACTGAAGTCAAAATGGTTTTCTAAATAAATCTCTGTTTGTTTTCCCTCAACTTGTTAACAAGAGCAAGGACAGTGGATTCTTACTGTGGCAAAAAGAAAATAATATTGTCTGAAAATCAAGTGTTGCAAATCAAATGACGGACCACCCAGAGTGTAGAGCTCATTAAAATTTAAGGGGGAACCAGGGATTACACAGGTCACATCATTCAAAGGCTTTGTTTGTTAGTAAAGGTCATTTTAATGAATAGACGGTGACAAGAGTGACAGCGGCAGCAGTTCTCACAGTCATTAAAGGGATGTTACTTCAAAACATGCTGACACACACGTGATAGTGCAGGTCCTCATAAATGTCTGAGATGAGCTAAGTGAGAATGTGTAAGGTGCAGAGTTATTATTTGAATGAACTGTGTCTTGTGTGTGTATCTTGACACATATTGCACGTCACAACATTATAATTTCACCAGATTTGGCCTTTTCCTCCACTTTGATGTAGAAATAATCACAGCCAAACTGTTCACTGTTCTGTTCATTGTTTTTGGAAATGTTGGCACGTTAGAGATGAGTTTTTGCAACTGTAACTTTTAATGAGATGCCATTCACCTCTGTTGCTCTTAAGTAGTGGCGAAGCACATAAAACCGAAAATATCTGCCCGTGGTGGCTGTGGTGAAGTGACTCTGTGACTGTAAGGGCATTCTGCAAATGTTTTAAGCACTTCTCCATAACAAAGGACCCTCAGGGAGGTGTCTGATCAGTCCCAGATTCACTCTGCAGCAGGTCACTGAACCCAAACATAAAGCCAGAGTCATAAAGAACTATCTTCAGGGACAATAAGAACAAGAGGTGGTGAAACAGATGGTGTAACCCCAGTCAGTCTGGGATCACATGAAGAGACAGAAGATACTGAGACAGACTAAATCCACTGTGAACTGAAGTTCTCCAGGATGCTCGGAACAAGGAACAACCGTGGTAAATGTGGAATATACTAACAAATGACCTCTGCTGTCAGACTGGTTGGAAAACTTGAGTAGATTCAGATCATCACACAGAAGAACACAGAAATCAATCAATAAAAGCGGCCATCAATGTGGCTCACAAATATGAAAAAAAGCCACAATACAATTAAACACGTAGGTATACAATAGGTTCCTTATGGTTTGAAATAATGTGTCAGTGTCAGTGTCAGTGTCAATGTGTCAATCAGTGTGAGTGTGTATGTGTGTATCAGCCTCCACCACTCAGCACCTCTCCATTAAGTCAGTCTTTGTCACCGGCAGATTGCAATCGAAATACAGACAAAGGCCCCTATAGAATCAGTGCTATTACAGCAGAGTCATCACACATGCACACAAACAAACACACACACACACCCACACACACACACACACACACACACACACAGAAAAAGCCTTAATTGTGCTGAGACGTTCACACTAATGAGGTAACGACCAGCCAAGGATTTCAGTCAACAGTGTGATCTACAGTGTACATCCTTGAATTTTTGTTAGATATTTGTGGTGTATATTTGTTTTCTGTTGCGACCTATGTTCACGTTGTTTATGCTGAACTGGTCATCTGACTGTTCCCTCCTTAGCTACTGCTACAACGCCTACTTCAGGTTGTAATCACAATGGTGGGAGATTCACTGAAATTCTTGATGCGTCCTCGATTTCTGGCGGAAGGAGGCTTCTCATTAAGTCATTTAAGTAGTAGTTTTTGAGTAGTTTTATTAAAACTACTCAGCTGGACTTTCTAAGCTTTGCAGGTTGTATGAGATCACATAAAACGCACTGTTTAATCGATTCATTACAAAAGACGCCACCCTTTCATTATTGCTCCATGGACACTTGCTTATTCAGCATGTGGAGAAATCCATGGGTGTGTTTGAAATCACTCCCTCATTCACTCATTCACTCATTCACAACTCCCTCTATAATAGACTCTCAATAGTTTAGTCAACAGTGAGCAGTAAGCTGAGATCGTGGAATTTTTTAGGGCACTATGCAGTGGATAAATTTACACACTCAGACTTTGACACTTGAATAAAATGTCAGACAGTAATAGTTGACCATGTGCTAAACAGGGAGTGTTTTTTAGACACAGCCAGTAGGTTATATTTTCTAAATTCTGCTCCCATGAAAACATGAACTCTTGTAATATTTTAAGGCCCGTTGAGAGCAGGAGGAAGCACCTGCAGGGATGTAAGTGTTGAGACCAGCTGAGTGAGTCAAACACTGTGTACGGTGTTTGTGTATTAGAGACGAGATAAGAGGGACACAGAGGGCTGCACCGCCAGTTAGACCAGTTTCAAATATTCAAAACGACATACACTGTGAATGCTGCTTCTCCTGTCTGCTCACCTGTGACTGTCTGCGTGAGTGTGTGTGTGTGTGTGTGAGTAAGCCTCAGCAGTTCGTGCGGTACCAGCAGCTCTGCTCGCTCCTGAGAACAATGGGAATAAGAGCGATTTGGCAGCCTGTTTGTTGAGGGGATTAACACTTGCTGTATTAAAATAGAGTTAAAGTAACACCGGGCTAAATCTCTGTTTGCTGGCACAGATTGAACGTCTATTTTTAAGACATCTGGCTGAAGCAATGGCGTAGAAATTACCCTCCTCGCTGCTGTAATCACAGTTAGAAGGATGACGTGAACAGTTTCAGTCTACAACATGAATGTGGCATCAGTGTATTCACCTCATTATTATCTCTACAAGGCAGGTTATGTGTTTAACATGGATGGATTATTTCATGGCTTTTTTTTATTGAAGACACATGTTCAGTTCATTTAATCTTCACTGAATGGATGTGGTAAGATTGTTGTGTTAGGGGGTTTTATTTCTTTTTTATTATTTTTTTTTCTTCTTTGCCAAATTGTCTTCCCAACTCGGGTCTCTAAAGTTTCAACCAGTTAACCACTGTTTTATAGTTAAAATAAATTGGAGGAAGGTGTGCATTCTTGAAACGCTTCCTAGTTTAAGAGTGAATCAGTGAGTAAAGGTTATTTTTCATCTTCATCTGTCTCTTTTTACTTGCTTTTGTTTTCTGTCTCTTATAAATCTTCCCCTCTGCTCCCGCAGAGCCCTCTGTTTCTCTGGGTGCGTCGGCAGAATTTTAAAAAAGCATTTAATGAGCATGTGTTCCCTCTGTAACCAAAATTCATGATGAACTTTGAATCCAGCGGCCCCGCCGATAATCACACTAACCCTGCCTCTTTTTTCCCTCTGCCTTTAGAAATCCAAAAGCACTCCTGGTCCTCTGCCATCCCTGCAATAAAGGAAACACTTAAGCTGCCTACGTTTCCCACAGTCCTCAGCTGCAGGCAGGCACAGAGAACTGTAATTTGCCTGTCTAATTACCATGCTATTTAAAGTGGCGTGAGTGTGTGTGTATGTGGAGGGGGGGTGGACACAAGACACTATTGCACTATTACACAGCACTTACACAGTATACACACACATCACAAACGCCCCGAGCTTTGCACAAACACAAGAATAGAAACACACACATACACACACACACACACACACACACACACACACACACACACACAGGGTAGCTCCCAGAAGCTACAATAAAGCTGTTGGAGTATGGAGCAACTCGGGGGAGAGAGGAGAAAAAA
>JBBMJY010000011.1:2815223-2832508 GCA_037833715.1 Toxotes lorentzi
TGTGTGTGTGTGTGTGTGTGTGTGTGTGTGTGTGTGTGTGTGTGTGTGTGTGTGTGTGTGTGTGTGTGTGTGAGGGCTGGACTTTGTTCTCAGCTATTTACATGAGTTTATCTCAGACAGTCATTTTCAGTAAAGAGATCCTGCTCTGACTTTACTCTGTAGCTGTTCAGGTGCTGTGTGAAATCATTAATCCTAAAGTAAACAGCACTTAAAAAACATATATATATATATATATATAAGTGTGTGTGTGTGATTTTTTTTAAAGGTAAAAGGCCAGTGAAGGTTTTACTTGTGAAAAGCAGCCATGATCAGCCGTAACTTCAAGAATGTGTTGGTGGTCTCCGTCGGGTTCCTGTCTCTGTTCACGGCTTATGGAGGCCTGCAGAGTTTACAGGTAAGTGGAAGATCTGTGTTTCTTGTATGTTATTGTTATTTATTGTTTGGATTTTAAAGAAGTGTTATTGGTTGTTTGTGTTACTTTCTTACTGGGATGTGTTTTGGAAAAGGTATTTTTCTTTAATGTTAAAGACTAAGAGCCTTTTCTTTTACCTTTAAAAAAAGGATGTAATCGTTTCATTGTGAGTTTCCTCTCTATGTACAGTTTCACTATATTAAAACAACCATTTTATCCAACATCCATAATTTTTTAATTACATTGGACAGGAATTAGCTTCACAGGTGTTTTAAGGGATTTATTTAAGATTGATTTAGCTTACAAGTTTAGGGATTTTTAAAAATGATTTCCATGGTTACCGGATTCAGAGTTGGTAAATGGGCTGCATTTGTATTTAAAGCTTTATTTGTCACATGATCACACAATCCGTTCCCTGAAATGCAGAGTGACATACTCCCTTAAATTAAAATAAACAGCTGGAGGCCAAATGAATCCATTTTAATTTATGTATACTGTTCAGATGAATGCACCGTGCTTTCAAACTCTGAATCGATAGCGTAACAGAACTGTTGTTACTGAAGTTACAGGCCACTTAACTACGCCTTCCCTTAACCAACACGGTCCCCTAATGGAGTCCTATCTGTGTGCAGAGCAGTCTGAATGCAGAGCAGGGGATGGGCGTGGCGTCTCTGAGCGTCATCTACGCCTCCATCATCATCTCCTCCATGTTCCTGCCTCCAATCATGATCAAGAATCTGGGCTGTAAATGGACCATTGTAGTGGGCATGGCCTGCTACGTCTCCTACTCCTTCGGAAACCTCTACCCAGGATGGTAATTAACCAGCGGACTGTTTTATTCATTTATTTATTTATTTTGTTTTATCTGAGTTTTATCTTGACCCAAAGGTCAAAGCGGAGCAGAGTAGCAGAGGGGTATTTGGGGTGTGGATTTGTGTTTGAGCAGGGACGTGTCCTGTTAGGACACTTAAGTTTCTTCACTTAAGCTTGTGTAGCTGTGCTGCTTGAATCTGGCTTCTTTTTCTGAGGCTTCTCGTCTCACTCCAGTACAAAGGAGGTGACAGTGACATTTAATAAAATCAACAGCATCATCACCTTCAAGAAACTGTGTCCGTGTTACTGTGGATTCTCCATCACTGAACCCCACTATGTGCAGCTGTCATTGGAGCTACTTTCCAAAAACTCTTCATACTGGTTTCTGTTTGTTATTCAGAGACATTTTATTATAAAGAGATGTTGCTGTCAAATTCTTCAACTGTTAAATTAATCAGCCCAATTTACTTTCATTGCACTGATGTACCATGTGAGCAAGGTTTGAATGTCAAAGTATGGTGGAAAAGTTTGGTAAACAGCATCTAAAAAACTTTTTTAAAACATAAAATCAAAAATACCCATGACCACCCAGTGAGCACTGACCTGGTTATTTCTGTTCATCCTGTTCATTTGGCAAATTTTGTTTTAGGTTTGTGTGTGTCTGGATTTCAAATGCCCAATTATTTCAGCAGAGTTTCAGTGACTAGATTCAGGAACCACTATTAGAAAAACTGCAGTCGTTGGCAGCAGTCAGTTCATAATTATGGTTAAAAATGTCTCTCCCCCAGGTACACCCTCATCCCCACCTCAGTGATCCTGGGTCTGGGCGGCTCTCCCCTGTGGTCAGCTAAATGCACCTACCTGACCATCTCTGGTAACGTGCAGGCCTCCAAGGAGGGCAAAAAGGGATCCGATGTCATCAACCAATACTTTGGGATCTTCTTCTTCATCTTTCAGTCCTCAGCTGTTTGGGGAAACCTCATGTCGTCGCTCATCTTTGGACAAGACACCAACATAGGTAGGAAAAGAGCTGAAAGTGCGTTGTGTAGAGGATTTGTTAGTGGCAGCAGGACGAGGTGATTAACCCAAACACAGTCTTTGGAGTCTGGTAGTGTAAAGCTGCACAAAATCACTCGTCCGCTTCACTGATGTCTCATTGAGCCTAAGGCCTTGTTACATTCTGCAGAATGTGAATCTCTGTTTCTGAAAGCTCTGAAACATGCAGCACGGCTCTCACAATCGTACTCACACCACTGAGCTTCCTGTGATTCATGCTGTTCAGATCATGTGTGGTTTTCAGTTTGTTTCTGGACTTTTGGGTCATTTTTTCTCTGAGTTTCTGGATTTACTGCACTTTGGTTTCGAGTCTGCCCCTTTATGACATCTCTGTTTCACGAGTGGACAAAGTCTAAGTGGTGACTCGCAGCTTACTTATGGGTTCAGTTCAGAGGAAAGTGAGACAGGGTGTGAGCTGAGCGAGGCTGATGCTGCCAACTATGCATTATATGATTTTACTGGTGTTAATGGCCTCCAGCTTATCAGCTGAAATGATAACGGGCACCTGTTAAAGTGCATTTCGTGGAAGGAAAATGTGATACAGCTGTTTATTCCCGTACTGGTTAGTAGTACACTCTTTATGTGGAAATCTGAATTATCTTCGTTCGTTTAATTAGACTTCTTAAATAAACAAAGTCTTTAGTGCTCGGGTTCATAACAAGTTTTTTTTTCTTTTTTCATTTTTCCTGACAGCTAACATCCCAGAGGAGCAGCTACAGTCCTGCGGAGCAGCTGACTGTGGCCTTAACATCTCAGTGAACAGCACAAGCACCAAACCTGCACAGAAACTGGTGTGGACGCTCGTCGGATGCTACATCGGTAAAACCAGAATCTGTTCTGCATCAAAGACTGAATGAGGTTGAGCTTCCATACTGAGTGTAGGGATGAACATGTCACCTCAGTTCATGTTAAACTGACGACAAAAAGGCCGAAAACAATCAGGAAGTGTGGGCTGAAATTGTGGCTCTGACTCTTTCAACATTCGCTGACTGAATATCAGATGTGAAGACTGGATTTGTTTGTTTTGATGTTTGATTAATTGTTGATTAAAGCTAAAAGGTGTGAAAGTTATTTCACACACAAAACAACAAAAATGAGTCAGTGTCCAGTTAAAAAAAAAACTTTTAATGTACAGACAATCCTGCAGAAACTCAGACTCAGTAACTTACATGGCTGAGCACAGAACTCCTTCCTCAGTGTGGACAGACCAGGTGTGACCAGCACCACAAGTGCTGGTCACACCTGGTCACTCATGTCAATAAGAGACACACAGGACAGAGACCAAACCAAACCAAGAAGCTGGTTCTGATGAGAACTGGTGTCAAACTGGGAAAACAACTCATAATAACCACGATTTAAAAAAAAAAACTTGAGCTGGTCTTAAACACATCCTCGAAACCAGCTCCATATTCTCAGACCCTCGCTCTATCAGCATATTATATGTTTGCACACACGTAACTCTGCAGTCAGCGTTGCGTGTTGTTTTGTGCGGCAGGTGTGGGTCTGCTGGCCATGCTCATCATCGCAGTGTTTCTGGACAACATCGACCGGGAGCAGGCCAGTCAGTTCCGTGGGAACCGGGAGCCGTTCTGCCACACCTTCCTGGCCACGTTCAGACTGCTGAAGGACTGGAGGCTGTTGACCCTCATCCCTCTCACCATGTACAGCGGCTTTGAACAGAGCTTCCTCTCTGGGGAGTACACCAAGGTGAGGAGATCTCCAGTAGGGTTTTACATGGATGAGCCCGGTATTCAATCTCCTGTAATTTATTTGCTTAAAGAAACCTGTGCTGTGTTTCCCTGCAGAACTACGTAACGTGTGCTTTGGGCATCCACTTTGTTGGCTTTGTGATGATGTGTTTTGGAGCCTCCAATTCTCTTTGCTCGTTTCTCTTTGGGAGACTCGCTCGGCACACCGGGAGAGCTGCACTCTTCTTCCTGGGTAAAATGTCTTGTACACTTACACTGACACTGGCTGCTGTACGAGTGATGACTTTAAAATACAGTAATAAAAATGAGGAATTTGATTGTTGCTTTCTGTCCATTTTCAGCTGCATTGACAAACTTTTGCTGCATCATCGCGCTCTTATTCTGGAGGCCTCATCCTGACAAGTTGGCTGTGTTTTTTGTGTTTCCTGCCCTGTGGGGTATGGCCGACGCCATCTGGCAAACTCAGACCAATGGTAAGAAACTCCCATCAGCCCACTGATGTACAGTATGGAGATGAAACTAGATGAAAAGTCAGGGGGTCAGAAAACTTATTACAGTTCATCCTCAGAGGAACATGAACAAACAGTTTCTGGCTGGTAATCCATCCAACAGTTGTCCAGATATTTCTAAACCAGAAACTTTCAACCTGTTGGTGGTGATAAAGAAATGGTTAGAGGATTACCAAAGTCTGTGGGGTTCATCATCTGGAGACCATGAATGTCCATCCATCTAGTAGATAATGAGAAATTTCACTGAATAATTGCAAACTTTGACTGGCTGATGGCACTCGATTAAAGCCAAGGGATCACAAACGTTATTAGGATTAATTCTCTGGGGACAACAAATGACTGTGGAAAGATTTTTATGGCAGTCTGTCTATAGCTGTTGAGATATAAAAATAATCTCAACATGATAACAAATAATGTTTTATAATCCACTGAGCTTTTACTTCAGCACAAACATGCCAGCAGATTTTCCAAAAGTAGGTAAGAAATATCAAATTCTAATCAGCAGACTACCTTTACTGAGGATATTCACGCTCCAGAGGATGAACCCCTTTGTGTAGAAATCACACTGCTGGAGTTTGTAAATACCTGAACTTAATTTTTGAATTTCTGTTGGCACTTCGTCCACTTGCTGTCTTGCAGCTCTTTACGGTGTCCTCTTCCCACGGGACAAAGAGGCAGCGTTTGCCAACTATCGTATGTGGGAGTCTCTTGGATTCGTCATCGCCTTCGCCTACAGCACCTTCTTGTGTCTCGAGTACAAACTGTACATCCTGCTGGCTGTTCTGCTGCTCACTGTTGTCACCTACCCCATCGTGGAGTACCACGAACACAAGAATCCCACACCACCTGTTGCAGAAGGAACCTACCTCAGTCACAAGGAAACCATTCAAAGAGATGAGAACAGGATCATTTGCCAGACACAAATGTAGAGATTCAATTTCAATTAAAGTTTTTTTTTTTTTTGCCTCCTGATCTGGACACTAAGCTGCTCATCAGGAGTCTGATACTGATGCCAAATTATACAAATTACCATACTGAATAAACTCAAGAATATGTGATGCAAATGAAGGAGAGGTTTTAAAGGGGCGATATGAAACCTGTCCACTTGTGTTGATCTAAACCGGCAACCGGTCAACACTGTAGACCCCAAATTTGCCCTGCACACTCTGACTGGAGTCTTTGTTGCTTTCTCTGGAAAATATTTTGCATTGTATGCAGTGTTAAGTATTTCACATCTGTGAAACTGGACATGAAGGGATGAATGAAGAAGAATATGACTGTGTTGAAACTCCAGTGGTTAAAGACTGTTTGATCCAACGGAGTATGAGCAGAAAAACAAACAAACAAACAAAAAACTTTTGCATCTCGCTGAGAAAACTTTGAACTATTTGTCATGATCAACAATCTTATCCACTCCAATTAGATTTTGGAAAGAAAAAGGGCTAATGTATGTGGATGTGACCATTTATCAAAACAACAGGTTTTTTTTTCTGACTACACAGCAGTATTGTTTCACATTTTCTTAAATGTCACTTTACTGTTAATAATATACTGTAAATTTTTAGAGTGGAAACAAGTAAAGTGCAAAATAAATGCATTCATATTTGAAGCTTTTTGTCAAAGACCTGTACTATAGAATTCCCATCACCCCACTTTGTCAAATACTACACTACCAGCTACTACACACAGCAGTGTATCATGAGTATCTCCTTATTGCTAAATCAGAGATTTGGTTCCTTGGCAGACAAAAAATAAATAAATAAATAAACTGTGGCTTTAATCTCAGATAATTTCAGAATTTAGTTTTTTTTTCTCAGAATATTATCCCCTGTCCTAGTTCTGTAATTTTTTGTTTTACCTATAAAGGCCCTAAATGCCATCATACAAAGTTCACAATAAACAATACCATCATCTGCAAACATGTTGATATCAACAAAACCTATTTTTTTTTTTTTACTTTAGGGTAATAAAGAACATCCAGGGACGACATGCTGCATTTCAAATGGTGCTTTTATTGCAATGTGTTGCATTCCCACATTCATAGATGTTATAGATTTGTTAGTCAAAGCATCATTTCCTCAAGGTTGGCATCCTCACCTTGGAAAAAAAAGCAGAGGGATCAAATGCACGAGGTGTTTGTGTTTTGAGTGTAGTAGAGAAGTGTGTGTGTAAACTTGAGCAGCCACGAACATATGAATGAACAAACCTCCAAATTTAGACTTCCAGTAGATGCAAATAAAGAGAGTTTTTAATTGTCAAACAAAAAGAGTTTTGTTTGTCTATCAGCCTACAGGGCTCTCACTCCCTGCAGGGACTGGACCCGGCCTGAGACTGATTGTCTACAACATTCCAAAGAAAAGGTAGATTTCTTTATATTCACGTTACACACCTGAACAGGGGGGTTGGGGGGTATTAAAAGAGACAGAGAGAGAAAAAGAGAAAATATAACATGCATAAAATTCTCCCAGATGAACATTGTCACTCATATTGTCTTGTAATAGCTGCTCCGATGCCTCGTTAAAAACAAACTTTACATGAGTGTAATATACAAAACTGGACAAAAATGGGTAAAATGTATAATATATATTTATATATATATTTATTTATATTAATTTGTACAAGGGAGGAAGTGGAACCTTGGCCTTTTTTTTTTCTCAAATTCTCCAGAGAAAGCATTACCGCCCCCAAAACAGGACAAAGTGGTGAGTTAATAATAAACCTTCTTTTAAAATCTGAACCATATCCAACCTCAGTCCCCGTACGGTAGCACTTAACAACACTTGACAACTGATACTGTGGTAACTTTCACATGGATTAGAGATCTGAACACCTGCATTAGGAATGAGTGGGAGTAATGATTTAAAGGACTATGGAGAATCTTAGCGGTGCACAAATACCATTCTGGACCAATGACAAGTGACAATACTTAATATTTCTGACTAAGCTTTAGAGAAAAAAAAAATCTAAGCTGATCAGACTGTATCATCCTTTAGTTTGTGGAAAACACTTGAAGTGTGCTAATTGTTTTGTTTATTTTTTGCTGTGAATTTCACTGACATCAAACACGATTCACCTTCACCAGGCATCTGCCTGATCCTGCACCAGGCATTAGTCCGATCCTGGTATCAGCACCTCGCTTAATACTCTACATTAGGCAGCACAAAAGTGTGACAAGACAAGCAAAACAGAGAAGACAAGCAACACAGTTAGTGCGTTGTCATTCATGTCAGTGCACAATTGTTGCTAGGTAGCAGAGGTTAAGTCTCACACAACCAGACTTCTGACTTTCACTAATAAAGAGCGAGTGTCCAACCTTGGTTTAAGGAAAAACACGTTCCCAGCTTTGGGAGAGGAAAGTGAACGCCTTCAGCGGCGGCGGCAGCAGCTACAGAGCAAAGTGTTGACGGTTGCTGAAACTGTTGTGAGCAGGAATGTTCTGAGATTCAAGCTAGAGGAGGTTTTTAACAGTACGCCTGGTGTCAGCTGACAGCGCAGAGAGGAGGGCAGGGACGTCACCTGAAGAAGATTGGCATAGTATTTATACAGAGGATCAGTTGGTGGAGACAGATAGACAGAGACAGAGAGAGAGACAGACAGAGAGAACTACGTTAGTAAAGTGTGTACAATTTGTAGTCGTCATCTGGATAATGGGTATCCACTACGGTCAAGTTCTTCATAAAGAACCTGAGCAATGCATTAATTTCAAATTAAACTACTCACACTAAGATTTTCTTGGTACATGGGACATTACTTATTCTGTCTCCAAATACTGATCTGATTGAGACAGTTTCTGATGGCCTTTTCACTCCACATAAATCCGATATAAAGTGCAAAATTAGATTGTATTTGCAAATTCCTGGAATAATTTGATTAATCTTCTACGTGTGTAAAAAAGTCATTTAAAATACAGTAAACTTTTTTTTTGTATTTTTTATAAAGGTGAAAAAAGGTTTAAAAAAAACCCTGGTTAACAAGGTTATTACTGTTAAACAGCAAAGGAGCAAACTTCACTGCAGAAAATATATACACGAGGCACCTCAAGTTTGGTATAAAGTATTTAGTTAATGGAAAAAAAAGAAGTGGTTTATTTTTTCCAAGAATGAGATTATAAGCTGAGAAAGGTCATCAGATATCAACTAAATATACTAGAATAAATTCACTGACTGACTGAGGGAGGCTCCCACACGTTTTGTGTGAACTAACTGTAAATACCTTGCCTATGACGTGAATGATTCCGAGTTGCTCCAGTGTTAATTCTACAAACCCAAGTCGACGTGAGGAAATGCTCGTTTCAGTAAGGTGCATAGCTAACGGTTGCAATGTTTTCTTTTTTTTTCTTCCTGTAAACGAATGGTAGCACTTCAGGCTCGAAAGACCTCATTGGCAAAGTGGAGACGTCTCTAAACTGACCTGACTTTGGGACATCGCGCAGGTTGCTGCTGATAGGCCACGTTAAAGGACAGATCGTGTCTGTAAAGTAACGAGCGAGGAAGGACGAACATGCAAAACAACGCTGCTGTGTGAGAGGGAGAGAAATCCAAATGAACACAGGGCCGCTACATTATGTCTCGTCCAGTGATGATGAGGTTTGCATATGATATCCATCAAACATCTTGAAGCTTTGGTCATTTACTATTGACAAATGCAAAAAAGGCTACATCAGTCAGACAATTAGAGAAGAAGAAGAAGAAAAAAAAAAAGCCCACTCATATACAACAACAACCAGGCAATGCTTCTCCATAAAACCAAGGCTCCACTCTCCCAGATCTGCTTAAACTTTTGACAACAGAGAAAATTAAATAATATGGCCTTTTTTTTTTTTTAAATTAACCCGTACAAAAAGCCAGTCCACACTGCTTCTCTCTCAGTAAAATCACATTCAGCAGTCGCTAAACCATTCTCTGGCATAGTTATCTGAAACACCCACAGGTACTGTGCAGGGTCTAAAGAGTAAAAGAAGAAAAGAATCAAACCAGGACATCTTCCACTTTTCCATCTTAGAGAACACCAGATATACAGTATTAATCACTTACACACATACGTACGCACTCACTGATAGTCATATACATACATACATCATCAGAAAAATAAAAAAAAGTAGAAAATCAAAACATAAAATCAAAACATGACGGAGGCGAGTAGTTATTTACCACAAACTCGGAGCACTACTTTTTTTGTTGATTCTGAACAAATACATATTCACATTTCTCTGTTATATACATTATGTTAACATCTTGAAAACCAATGTTATAAAAGAACCTAACCTTGTACCTGTTAACTGCAGTGAGTAGGGAGGGACTGTCGGTTCCATTGAATGGCTGTTGCATAAAAAAAAAAAGATTACATATGCATTGGTTGTATTTGGCATGTTTGTTTGTTTGTTTTGTTGTTGTTGCAGGATAAGCTGACAGTTGCTGTTGAGTTTCTGCATTTAACAGGGTTGTAGAGGAAACCATTTCCATAGGAATGCCTATTCCACGTAGAAAAGTGAAAGGGGTTGGGGGGGTGGGGTGGGGTATCAATACTGTATGTGTGAAATCATCAGGGCAGATTACCCAGATGAGGCTGACACTGACAGAAACCTTCCAAAAATACATTCTTCCCACTTTGTGCAGCTTCTGAGCAGTTTATACCGACCAAACAGTGGCACAGGATCTTCTGACTCAGGCATTCACACTGTGAGAAATGTGATCTAATTCACAGGAAATCAGAGAATTTTCTATAAAACAGAGCAACTGGGGAAACACGAGTGAAGACTGGTCACTAAGCACCAACTGGGCATCAGATTTTTCTGCTTCCTCGCTCAATGAGCGAAGTGCTTCTCTTTCTTTCAAGTGCAAAGTGGACAAGTGTGTAAGTGCAGGATCAATGAAGGCCTCACAGATTTGACTCAGGAATCAGTTTGACCCAGTTCTCTCCTTTAAGCCTGCTTTTGCTTTTGGTGTCATCTTACTACTCCTGAAAGGGAGCAACAAGGGTTAAATAAAATAACTCCACTGTGGAACAGGATGACGCTCATGAGTCGTACGAAACATCAGAGGCTGAAAGTGGAATGGAAACCACGTCTAAGAACTGAAAAACACAATGTGGAGGGCTAATTTATGAGGACGTTACACCCAGTTTACTTCTGTGTTACAGCCCTCTACTGTTTTTATCTGTCTTTTTATTTAAGTATCCAGAATTTCAATTATAGTAGTGAAAGGTCTCAGTTTGGAGGTAGAGAGAAGTTTAAAAACTGAGAAACCATAACATTTTTAGTACAGGTTTGTGGTAAAGGGCGAAGCAAAGAAATGGGACGTAGCACAAGTCTTTAAAATGAGACACTGATGGTAAACTTACCAACTATTCTGATAATTGATTATTTGTTTTTTATTTAATAAGCAAAAAGGTCTAAATTTGCTTGTTATAGTTCCTGCAATTTGAGGATTTGCTGCTTTTCTCTTTTTTTATATCAAAGCAAGTTGAATGTCTTTTAGCTGTGGACTTCTGGTCGAACAAAACAAGATGTGTAAAGACATCACCTTGGACTCTGGGAAACTCTGATGGACATTTTTTTTCTGTTTACTCAAACTGAAAAATAATCTTGTTTTTCCTCTTTTCGCCTCCTTTCTTCTTCTAAGCAAAGAAGTGCCTCATAGCCAGCAATATTAAATTAAAATGATGTAACATTAAGCAAGTAAAAGTAAGATAAAGCAGAAAAATGCACGATTTTTCTTCAACAACAGGTTGCAGAAGACTAAACTGACGAGGTCTTTACAGCTGCTCACAGTGTGAAAACATGGTCAAAAGGAAAGATCATGAGGTAATAAAAAGGTGCTCAATAAAAGCCTATTGATGATTTATCCACATGCTTTTATAATAAATATACACACAGAAAAAGAGAAGAAATAAAGCCATCTTAGAAAGTCTATGTAAATCTTTTTAAAAGTATCTGTTTGAGTCCAGAACGAGGTTTTTCTGCATCTAGGACTCAAATAAATAGAAAAGGATGAAGATGTTGACTGTTCCTGGGCAACTGTTTGGGTACGAAGTGAATGGATCTGCACATAAACACGTCTAAATCCACACACAGGGAATTCCAGCTGTACACAAAGTGGTTCTCACATCATACAACATTGGAGGGTGGAATGTCGACCTTGCATACTATCCCTCTGTATCTGGGTAATGTTGCATATGGTGAAGTATCTCTGTAAAAACAGTACACAGGAAAGCCCTATTCCACAGAAGTAGCATCGAACGGCATGTCGTTGACCTAATGCGAGTGATGAATTAGACAGATAAAATAAAAACTAATTTTCCCGGGGGTGGGGGGCTCCTAATATCTGAATGTGAGGTCTGCGCTGTATGGAAAAAAAAAAAGCTCTCTCCCCGGATTCCACTCCAAATTTTTCATGACAGAAGGACGATTTAAAAAAAAAAGAAAAAGGAACACTGACCCGAAAACAAAGATTCACACAGGATTAGTTCAATTAGGGAATGTCTGACTTTGTGCTGGAGAACAGACGTGGCAGATCTCTGGGAAAATCGCTGAGGACCTCGACGGTCGTTACAAACCACTGGATGATCCCTGAAAAAATTTGTCCTGTGTAAAAAAAAAAAAAAAAAAGGGCGGCATACGTGACTGATAAAATTCAGATGTAGTCTAAAATCCGACACTTGAAACCTGTGGGTACAGTGTGTCAGACTGAGCCCTAAACTATTTTTGATATATGCATTAAAACGTGCCTGATATAAAGATCTTATGTGTATAGCCACATTGATTTAACCATGTAAAGAATATTTAGAGGCAACGTCTTGGCAGGCTTTTCTATATTCTCAAGCTTTTACTTATTATTAGCACTTCATCCTCTGTGTAAAAAAAGTGGATTTTTTTTTTGTATAGTTAACAGAGGTCTGTTATCGCTGAGAGAGACAGTGTCTGACTGAGCAACAGTAGTCAACAGAAAACTGTATGTGTGTGTAGCCAGTGGAGTGAAGTCTTCATCAGGGAACCAGAGGTGGAGGCAGAGGAGGGTTGAATCCAAAAAAACATGATCCTCAACGGGAACAACACTGATGAAACAGGAGGTGAGGAGAAAAAAAAAAAAAAAAGTTGGATTTTTTTGACTCAACCCTGTTTTGATTCAATTTCATGACAGCTTTAAATTAATTATCCATCACATCTTTGTTAGGAACTCCTATTACTAAAGCCTCTACTTAAATGTCATTATATAGGAACAATATCCCAAAGCGCATTGTTTGCTGTGACTACGGGCACAGCGTTGATGTGGCTCTGTACCGTTAGCATCACCAGAGGTCATGTACTCACAGCAAAGAACGGTTTAAGGTATTATTACGCTTTTTTTTTTTTACAATGGTTACAAACACATGTACTGTCTGAAAGATTTTCTCAAAAGTATTGTACATACATAGGAATAAAAAAAGAGGAGAAAGCAAGAAAAGATGGCTAACTAGCTCCCTGGTTACCACAAGAGAAAGCAAAGCAATCAAACCCAACCCCCACCAATCCCCCACCCCCCGGAAAGTGTGGCTGCTTGTAGCGCTGAATGGGACGCAGAAGGGAGCGAGGTCTAGCTATATTTAAAGTCAGTCGCTTAAAATTTCTTTTCACATTTGCGAAGATGGAATAACTTCCTCCACCACTGCAACATTTAGCGATATTACAATGTCCTGATGCCAAAAAATAATCTCAAAAAACATGAGCTGACAATATTAGAATTTTTTTTCTTAAAAAAAAGGAAACTTAAAAAAAAAAAAAAACCTGGATCGAATCACATTATACATAGTTTTGCTGTTCTGAATAATCAATTAATTACACTTTTTTTTTATAAGGAAAGCAGTTACAAGAGAAGAGTGAACTCATCCTCAGGTCTTTGTCCTTCTGTACTGTACAATACTACCCGCCTGCATGGTGCACATGGCAAACAACACTGATAGGCCGAGAGATAGCACGAAAGATACAGAGAGAGAGAGAGAGAGAGAGAGAGAGAGAGAGAGAGAGAAAGAACCCAACAGGGCTCTGTATTCACAGCTGCAGAGGTGAGGGGTAAAATGTGACGGACAGACAGTTAAATAATCATAACAGTCTTTTTTTTATACTTTGAAAATAATAAAAATAAAACCTCCTCCCGGGGGAGAAAGACACGTAAGTTCCAAACTGAGCAGCATCCCGTCTGTCTCCCATCCATCCGTCCATCCGTCCATCCATCCATCCTGGCTGTTGTCAAAGCTTGTTCTGATGATCATGAAGATGATGATGATGACGGTGAGAGCAGAAGATTTTTAAACAAAACAAAACAATTCAACCAAAAAGAAAAATAATAAAATAAAAATAAAACAGAAGATGTAATAGAATAATATGTAGAAGAAGAAGCAGAGCTTGGGAAAAACTCAAACTTCCACCAGGCACTGTAGCTGATAGAGAGGGACAGTCACAGAACCAGCTGATACTGAGCTTCTATCCCACAATGCCACAGAGGTCTGAAACCTTAACATTCCCACATCGCTGAGAGACAGGTAGAGGAAAACAAAAACAAACAACAATAAAAAGCCAGAGGTGCTGCTGTGCGGGATACTCCCGCACTTAAACTCTGAGCGCAGCTGTACGCTGCAACTCATGCTCCCAAGATGCACTGCTGCTGCTGCGACGGCCCGACAGGGACCGTCCGATCGAGAAAAGAACAAAAGGAGGCCGGCCCTGATTTGACAGTGACGACAACTTGGCAAATCTACAATGATGTCGCAGTTGTTTTCTTGGGTCAGGAAGCAGGAAGTAGGTCACCAAGGAATGAGCAGCAAGACAACACTGCCTTTAATAGGCTGAGGCAGACAGACAGGTTGTCAGACAGATTAGACAGGCAGGTTTAAATACACTGCTGCTCCTTCTGACTTGAGTCTTTTCTTAAAGTACTGGGCGGTAACACAACCAGCCCCGAATCCCCACCCCCCCGGCACAGAAGTGGTTAGGCTGTGTAACTCCACCGACAGCCGGACCTCTCTGAGCCTACTCTGTGGCCGTCCAAACTTCCATCCATCCAAAAGGTGAGACAGAGACAGCAATGGGTCTGGTGCGCTGACCTCCGAGGAGGAGGCGTAGAAGTGAGAAGTAGAGGGAGTAGGAGAGCTGAAGGGGTGGGAGGTGTCACTCGGTGAGCAGCTGCTGGAGGAGGCTCTTCTGCTGGGCCTGGTTGTTCTGGGTGCCCTGCGGTCCGGGGCCCTTCTGGGAGGCCGCAGCTCCAATGGAGCCCTGGTTCAGGTAGGAGTCACTGCCAACCAGGTTCACTGTGCACTGGACGTCCGCAAACACCTGAACCTGCTGCACCTAGAGGAACACATACGACAATTATCCAGGACCAAAGAGCACTGAATGGGTGTTTTTAGTGAACAAACTTTAAGAATTAAAAAAACAAAAACAGCTTGTTTGTGAGACCAAATTAGTAACAGAAGAAAGAAAGAAAATAAAACAACAACAAATAAAAGAAACAACAAAAGAAGTTGTGGCATATTGGGCAAGTATTGGACAAATTAAATTTAGAGCAGAGACAACACAAATAAATTGACCTTACTATGATAACGTGTCCAAAATACCATGTACCTGAGTTAAGCAGATGTAGGGACAGAAAACACCAGACAGGAAACCAGTTTCAGTCACTAACCTGTTGGTCACTGCACACTGAACCGATGTTGCTGAGGTTACTGTTGCTCATGCCAACCGCCTGCCCCATGGGAGGTAAGGAGCCGACACCACCAGAGCCTCCGGCCATGGAGACGGTGATGCTCATGTTGTTGTAAACCCCCTGCTGGCCAAAGGCCTGTCCTGCACTCTGTCCTGACTGACTGAACAGGCTGGAGCGGACAGACACAAGTAGAGAAGTCAGCATGTTACATGAAGAGCAGGAGACAGGAACCCCTTTAAATATACAAACATAACAACTGTGTACACGTCCTAACCTGTTGCTGCCCATGCCTGTCTGTTGCCAGCTCTTCATGTCTGGTGACTGGTAGCCAGGAGGTGGGGCTTGCTGAAGCAGAGGACTCTGGGAGGTTGAGTTTTGAGGTGACAACAATGGGCTGGTCGGGCTCATCTCAGGGAAGGATGGGTCTTGCTGGACCATAGCTTTGGAAAGGTAGGGAATGATTTTTTTTAAAGACATAACATCAGCACTTTGTTGTACAATTTTTTAATTGACTATTAAAAATATGTTCAACTGGGAATTTGTTTTTATCTAGAGTAAGATTTAGGCCGGTCCTGTGACGTCTTTCCTCTTGAATTCTCTTCTCTCTTGTACTTCCTAACTGCTAACCCCTTGTTCACACATACAGACTCAAACACTGGAGATGCCGACAGGTTGAAAGAAAACAGAAGCACAGGGTTGTTTTCTACTAGAAGCACTAAGAAGTAGATAGAAGTACTTAAAACAGCTGAGTATGGAAATTGCCGCTCAATGCTAAATACATCTGCAAGCTCCAGGTATATGAACATGAGGATATTATTCCAGTCTTTGATCAAATGGCTGTGGATCACATTTCCTTGAACTTACCAGACCCTCCAAACTGTTGAAACAGGCCCTGCTGCAATGAGGAGTTCACGGTGCTGCTGAATTGGCCCTGCACGCCGCCCATCAGCGTCTGGTTAGTCAGAGGAACTCTGCCAGACAGTTTGCTGTCCAGAGGGGCCCCGGACATGGTGCTGAAGTGACTCGGTGAGGTAGGGGGGTTCCCCGTCATCGGCTTGTACCCCGACGGGAAGTTGAACTGCTGCTGTTGCTGCTGCTGTTGAGGCGTTGTTGGGGGCCCTTTCGGGACCCTGGCAGTTCCAATGGGCCCCACAGCTCCAGTCGGAGCCCCTGCCATGTTCTGTCTCATCAGCATGACTTTCTGCTGGAAAAGCTGACGCTGGCGGTGCTGGATGCTGTAGAGTTCCCTCTGACGTTGGGCCAGCATCTGGGCATTCAGTGGAGGCTGCTGAGAAAGATGATGATGGAGACGGGATTGTTACAGAGAACTCCGTCTTTATTCTCAATGTAAATGTATAATACATCATATTATGCATAAAGTCCCTTGTACGGGTTATCTGAAAGTTTCAGAAAGCCAAATTCAGACTTCGGCTGCTAATTCAAAGATTTTTGGTTAAAACATTATGAGAATGATAACGGCGAGACTGAACCGACATTAAAGTTGGAGGCTGTAAAACAAAACAGTGAAAGATGCTGAAATGCTCTGTAGAAGTGAGCAGAAAGATCTGATAATATGTGGGTTCAACACTGTGCCTGACCCTGCATGCAGTCACTAAATCCATCGTTAACATAAAATATTGATCAACACAGCTTTAAGCAATATTTCAACAAAGCGGTCGTATCTATGTAAACAAATTATTTTGTGTAGAAAAGCAGCAATGGGTGATGAGGGTGGCGGTATTTGCCGCCACTGTGACTCACTTGTGAGGGCATCTGAGGTTGCTGAACCCCCTGATGAATACCCATGTTCACATGCTGGGCTCCTGCAGGAAATGGATTTATGCTTGCCAGCCTGTTCTGGAGCTGAGACACAGCGACAGAGAGAAAATTAAATAAGCAGAGGTCAGACAGGTGTTGAAGGACTAGAAGGAAGAGATGATAACGGAGTGGCAGGAAGACGGGATTTAATAAGACAGAAGAATAAATTAGATTATTTAAAAAAAAAAAAAAAAAAAAAAAAAAAAAAAAACACACCCCCTCCCCTGAAGAGCTGAAACAAAAGAAAAAAAGTAACACCAAGGAAACTGACTCGACCCCCCTCAACAAAAAG
>JBBMJY010000011.1:2832608-2903667 GCA_037833715.1 Toxotes lorentzi
AGAGGTCAGAAAGGGGTTGGAGGAGTAGAAAGAAGAGGAGAGGACGGAGGGGGAGGAAGGAGGGGGTTAAGAAGACAGAAAAAGAAATTGAAGTGGTGAAAAAAAAAAAAAAAAAAAAAAAAAAAAAAAAAAATATATATATTACTGGAGGGATGGAGACAGAAGAGAAGAGTGACAGCGAGGGAGATGAGTTGAATATTAGTGACAAACGAGGGGGGTGGAGAGCCCTCCAGAGGGCATTTTAATCAATATTGGCGAAATGAAAACAGAAGATTCATTATGATATAGTCGGATTCAGAGAGCTACAGGTCAATACTTTGTGAAAGTCGAATGCTGAGAAGTGTAATAAATCGAGGGTGTACAGTGTGTGAAAGCACTGAGAAAAGGAAATGTGAAAATAACTCATTAAAGTCTTTTACTTTTTTATGGATAACAAATTGCACTTACATTAGAAGCCTTCAAACAGTGTTAATAATAAGGTTTTGAATAGACTGTAGTATTGACTGTTTACTTGTAACAAAATGGGCCACAGCAGAAACAGCTTTACCCTGAAAGTGTGTTATAAAAGAATCACGAGAAGCAACAGCTTCCACCTTAAATAGATTACAAACAAGCCCCCGCCAGCGTGTCCTCACCTGCTGTGGGCCCTGCAGTCTCTGCTGCAGCTGCAGGCGCAGTTGGTTGGGTGGCAGCCTGAGCTGAGTGCCCATCCCCTGTGGTCGCGTCATACCTGGCCTCAGGCCCATGCCCGTCCCACTGGGGAAAGCCCCTCGAGGGGCTCCAAACCCCAGACCTTGTGGCCCCACCGTGGCCAGCTCTGGAGGAAACTGAGCTTGAAGAGCTGGTGAAAATTGGGAAGGGTAGGTGGGGAGTTTAGGGTCCATGGAAACTGGGGTGGCAGTGGGTTGCTGGGTTGGGAAGTTTTGAGGCAAAGGGTCAAAGCAGCCACCCTGGGAAGAGAGGAACGGGATATTAATGTGTTTCATTCTAAATGAAAAAGGTCACTCATTTCATCTGACTGCCTGAGTGCCCTCTCACTCCCTGTCATCACCATGTTTAGGATGAATAAAATGAAGCATAAGAGCCAGGAACAGCTCTTGATAACAGCCAAGTTAAAATTAATTTAAACTTTAAGTTAAAATTAAGTTAGAACTACTGTGGTCAGAACAGTAGAGCTGGAGTAAAGCTGGTGATTACTCGCACAGTGAAAACACATCCTGTTTTATTTGAACGCGGTCCAGGCAGATCAGAGGCCAGTAGAGGCTGCCAACATTTCAATTGAGCAACTGTTCTGTTTGTTGTGATTAATTATAGCAACATTGTACAATTAATGATGATTCAGTGATGTTCAAACTCAACATGCAGAGCCTTTCCAAACTGCACTTCTGCTCACTACACTCTGTTCACCTGTGCACAACCTCTGCCCTGCTCTATAAAGAACCATAGTCTTCATCACACACTTACCTGTACCAGCTTGTCGATACCCAGGGCTTTGTCCAGCTCGGCCAGTTCGCTCTCATCAGTCCCACTGAGGAAGGAGACGAGCTGCTCCAGAAGGGCTTTCTCATCGTTCCGGCCTTCAGGTGTGGTCGGAGGGCCGAGCACTTCATCCAGCGTACAGGGCACGCACTGCCTACTCATACAGAGAAACAAAGCCTATTATAGCAAAGCTGCACATATTAAAATGACAGAAAATTACAGTTAAAAGAAGCTTAGACTGTTCATATTTACTCTTGTGGCGATGCCAAGGGAGCCTGTAAAGGGGTTCCAAGACCATCAAAAGACAAGGTGTCAGACAGAGCCAGAGGCTGGAACTGGGAGTCTCCCACATCCATCTTGGTTAGGCCTGAAAAACAATTTAACACAGTTTTGAAGAAAATACCACACTTTACTGGAGAAAAAAAATAACGCTGAACCTCGACTTGAAAGTGTGAGGAATAAATATCAATAAAGTTATCCACAAATTTACGTACAGTATGTGGCGCCTTGTATCTAGCTTTGTACTGCTCTCATCTAAAGCTAAATCACTTGTAACAGAATACAGTCTGAACACACCCAACAGTACAGTATGGTCAGATGTGTAAAACGGTTGAAAGTTTCAACCTGCAGAGGTCAACTCAGCAATGCTTCACTGCTACACAAGTGTCAAGTTCCTCTTCGAAGCTCTACAGCCATTTTCAGCCTGGATCCTTTCATGCCATTGTTTTATGACACAGGATTCAGTTCTGAGCAAACGAGGTTCCCACAGATGTCACAAGATCATTTTCCAGGACATTTCCAGTAAACCTTCAATTACAAATTGTGATTATAATACAAAATGTTTACTGTATTAGGTTGGGTTGTTTACCAGTGCTTGAACTGAATGGGTTGATAACTTCTGCCTCTGGGAAGGGGCTGCTGTCTTTGGGGGTCTGGAAGGGGTCTCCCTGTCCCTGGGCCTGTGTCTGGCTTGGAGTGGGGGGACTGCAGAAATCAAATGATGACTGACTCTGGAGGCTACAACCAGAGGGTGGTCCACCATCACTGAGCCCTGGGACACAAACACAAAAAAAAACATACAAACACATACACATAAAAATGATGCACAAACCAATGGAGTATAATGCTGAAACTCAAAGGAAGCAAACAAATCGTCCTGGTTCCATGGGAGGTCTGTTGACACTGCAATGCCTCATGATAACCACTAAGGGGCACATAGACTAACAAAGTGTGGGTAAATAAACTGACAAATAAATATAGTGAGCCCTCTCAATTTTACTACTGTACTGAACACTACTACTACAACTGGTAATAATAATAATAATAATAATAATAATAATAGGAATATTATTATAATGGTGATATTAAACTCATTAAAAATTCAGAGAAAAGCTATTTTGTAATTTATTAATATTAAACCTAATGACAAAAACAGCAGTTTCAATTAAATTAAATTTTGAGCACACAGCTAGTTTGAAAATATGCTGAGACATTTCCTTCTCTACAGGACCCCCCTCCCTCCTTCACTCTTAGCTGAAACTGTACCTCTGTTAGGAGTGCCGGGAGGCTCTCTTTTCACATTTACATTGCGGGGAGTGCTGGCCTCACTGGGCTGGAGATGGGTGGGTGACTGCAGTTTGAGCTGGGGGGAAGGGGAGTGGAGCTGGGGTGACGGTGACTGCAACTGGGAAAGAGACTGGGGCTGGGATAGGGGGGACTGGAGCTGAGGCACGGGCGAATGGAGCTGAGCTGGGGGCTGGGCCTGGGAGGCCGGAGACTGGAGTTGGTGGCCTCCTCCAGGGGTTGTTGAATCCTCGCTGCCCTGTTTGGCCCCACTTGGGCCTCTCAGGCCAGGCAGCAGCTGGGTGAGAGGGTCCATGTCAACAGGGCCACCAGACATCTGAGGGCGGGAAACAGAGAGTGAAGCAGAAACAAATCAAAAGGGAGAGAGATGTGGAGGGTGGGCAAAAAGAGAGGATTGGAGAATGAATGGTGTAATGGCATGAAAGAGTAAAAATGAAATAATAATGGGGGGGGGGATCAGTGAAAGAGAGATGGGGAGAGACAAAAGGTCAAAGGCCAGCGAGCTTCAAAGGCTGCAGCTGGTAGCTGAGCCTACAGTGGAGACAAAGTCCAAGAAAATAAACATTCAACTTAATTTACAGTTACAATGGTTGTCAGGCCAAAGCAGGAAAAAAGCTCAGAAGAGGAAAATTACAATTTCTAATCATAACACTAATGCAAGCCACAACCACTATACCGTGGAGTCTCTGCTGTCCTTGCGGCTGTCTCGGCGGTTCTCTCCTACAGGACTTGATTTGGGACTGATGCAAGCCGAGCTGCTGGAGACTCCTGCAGGTTTGGATGCACCTCCTGCTGCAATGGTGGACCCAGTGCAGGGCACTCCCTCCCCGCTGGCTCTCTTCTCCACCTTTACCCTGACCGTCTGCAGGCTAAGAGCTGATGGAGGAGGCAGGTCCCCCAAGTCCTTCAAGAACAAAATAATGTTTCAGTTAGTGTTTTTCAGGGCATCATAACTCAAGGGTTTAATAATACAGATTTCACAGGGTGGATATACTGTAAATGCTGATATATACATTTTTTTAAAGGAATTCAATTCATTTTTTAGGTTCTTGGGTTAATTCAATGATGGATTAGTCTTTTTCACACTGATATTGATCAAGGGTATCAATCAATAACTTAAAATTACCTAGCTGTTTTTTATCCACTTATGTTCAAAATAATAACACTGATAAATTCCTGTATTTTAATAAAAATCACAATTTTAATCTCATCAGAAACAAACATGAAGGGCATATTTAATGGTCACCTTCTCGTCTGTATCCAGGAGAAAGCGGAGTAACTGGTGGTCCTGTGGTTCTCTGGAGCTGGACTTGGGAGGTGCTGTGGTGAGTGCCGGACTGGTGGGCGGCTCCTTCTTGATATCAACTTCGTTTTTGTTTACTCCTTCCTCTGCGGTGGTGGAGGCATCGTTGGGACTGCTGTCCTGGAGCAACCGGTGGAGGATCTTATGTCGTTCTGTGAGCGTACTGTGTGAGGCAGGGCACTGAGGGGCAGGATGGGGGTTAGGAGGATGAGGTGATGAGGTGCAGTGGATGCTGTTGTTGTTAGACTCAGCTGCTGTGCCACTGCTATCCAGGAGCTGATTGAGTCTGGAGGTACCCAGCTGTGAGGCAGAAGGAAGGGGGGCTTTAACAGAGTCCTCTCCACCTCCTTCTCCTCCCTCTGGGGGTTTTGCAGATGGAGGCTGAGTAGAGGAGCCGGTGGGTGTACTGGCTTGTCTCTGAGGGACAGGAGAGGACAGGGAGAAGGACCCTGCTGTTGACCCACCGCTGGTACCACTACCACTATCACCACCAGACTGCTGTCGGTTGAGGCTGCCTCCACCGCTCAGTGCCCCGGCTGGGGAATGGAGGCCTGGTGTGGAGGGAGAGAAGGTGTTCCCTGGTACCCGAGGGCTTCCCCCTAACCCAGGGCTGGCCCGTGGCATCCTGGGAGACATAAAAGAGGTAGGGGTGGCTGTGAGTGGACTGCTCAAAGGAGAGGGACTGTTGACCTGCTGGGGACACGTCCGACTGGGCGTCAGGTAGCCTGTGGGTGTGGCTGGGTTATGTCCGTGGGAGGAGGCATTGCTGTTGTTGGGGTGAAGGCCTAAGGTGGCGAGGCCTGAACCTTGGGTTGAGTTGCTGCCGGGGGGAAGGGTTGGGGAGCGGGAGGGAGTTTGGGCAAGGCTGCCAAGGGTTGGTGGAAGGCTGGGGTTAGTGTTTTCCTGAGAGCTAGCAGTGTTGTGTTCCCTGGGAGAGAGGAGAAAAATAAAAGACACCTGTAACCTGAGGAGACCATGCAGCAGAACAGGAACGAACACTGTCAAAATAAAAAAGTGAGAATTTAATCCCGTGTATGATTATGTTGCCATTAGCATTAAGATTTACATCTAACATAGAGAAACGTGGTTATTCAGCTTCCTGTATTGAATTCTGATAATCCAGGTTTCAGATCATGTGTATCAGTGCACAACTGTCTTTGACTCTTCCACATCCGGAAAACTTGTAATTTCTAAATGAGTTGGCGTGAAACGTCGCCCTCTTATCAGGGGAAGACTGAAGTAAAACTACTTTTATTTCAGAAAGAAAATCAATATTAAATATGCTATCGTATTTTCTGCTTGGCTTACTAAAACTGTGACTAATTTGAACAGGATCAGGCAGCAGCCTCATGAAGCCAAATTAAGCTCTTAAACCTGCTGGAAATGCGTAGATAAATTAAACGGTAAAATTAACATTGGCTGGATTCTATTTAGCTGATTCAGTTTCAGGGTCCTGGTGCTGCGCATGCTGGCTCACGGTCACAATGTCTGACTTACCTGAACAGAACAGAGCCATTGTTAACACCTGTGCTTTTTCTACTATGACAAGTGAAAGTGTCTTTGTGGTTGTAGGTGACATACAGCTACAGCAACTGCTACAAAACAATTATATGAATTAGTTCCAAAAAGGATTTCAGTGTAACAGTGGTGTGTTGCTGTTGCTTGTATATTTGCGTGTGTGTGTCCATCACAGTACCTGTCAATAGTGTGAATGCCCATAATGAAGGGCTGTACATCAGGGTTGGGGGGGCAGCAGAACTTGCAGCGGGTCTGCGCGCTCAGCGGGGTGCCATCACTTAATGTGAAATGGTACAGCGGGCTGATAGCGCTGCCATGGGTCATCACTGTCGGAAATACACACAGACACACACCCAAACACAGAGGAAGAGCCAAACACAGTGTTTAGACTTTAGTCTCATCTCCCGTTTGTCTTCCCCGGGTGTATACAATCTTAGAGAGCAAAATTGTAAAAAACTTAGCATTCAATTGAAACCATAATAATGATACTAAAGTAGGGCTGAAACTCTGGTAACCACAGAAAAGCTGGTAAAGATTGATTTACCAGCTTGATTTTTGGGAGTCTCGGACAATCGATTGTGGCTACTCACCCTCATGCAGCAGCTTCTTGGCGTGGGAGGGCTCTTTACCCTGCGGCTGAAAGAAAGCGTAGATGCACTTCCTGACCAGGTCCTCCCAGCCAGGCCGGCCTGTTGCTCGCAAAGCACTAGTTTCTATGGAGATGATCTTCCCTGGAGGTGAGCACCACACAAACGCATGCACAAAGATCAGCCTGCACTGATTTCAACAAATCTGCAGTAACCTCTGCAGATTCAGGGTTCACTCTGTGACCTTCATGAAAAATTCTGTAATTTACTGTGAGTTGGAACTTTTTTTTTGTTTAGGGGTTTAGTCTGGTTTCCAGTCCAAGCTATATATACATGTCTACAAATTACTGTGTATTTTGCCACCTTCTTCTAATGGGACCCATTCCCTGATATATCTCAACACGGCCATAGACACAATCAGTTTCTCTGACTGCCGAGTGCAGCACCTGTATCATCACTCCCTGTATGTGTGCACATACACATACTCCCTGTATGTGTGCACATACACATACTCCCTGTATGTGTGCACATACAGGGACTTTCAGGGAAGTGTTTGGGCCAAATTCAAAGAAATTCTCTCAAAGCGTTCCCCAGATATTGCGTTCATCAGAATGGGACCGACAGACAATGCAAAGTACAGCAAAGCTGAACATGTTTATGGTGAACATAAACACTTCCCTTATATGTGCATACAAGCAGGTGAACAGTTAGATGTCTATATAAATATATATAACAAAAAACTATGAAAAACAACATCCAATGTCAAACTGCTTCTGTAAATTAAATTGTTAAGAATACAACAGTGCGAGGATGCAGAACGCAAACAGTGCTGGAATAAATACTGAAAAGTAATGTACAGATTTATAGTCCTGACTATCATAAACCTGTGTGTGTGTGTGTGTGTTACCTGTGGGGTCCTGCTTCGTGATGAAAGACTCACTGCTGACAGGCTGGGTGCGAGGTATCCGACAGGCAATACAGATCAGGCAGCTCTGCAGGTCTGAAGAAAGAAAGGACACAAGTGGTGAGGGATGTGTTTGTGTGCGTGCGTCACGTTCGGTCAAAGAAAATAAGCCAAAGTGAAAAACATAAGAAATAAAAAACAGACATGGCACTTTGTGTCAGCAAATGTCAAAACTGCCAAGTATAAGGATGCACAGTGGTGAAATTAGATAAAAACATATAAGTGAATTATGTCATGACATTATCAAGTTTTACCTTTACCATATAACTTAATAAAATACTGGATTCATATTTTTTCTCCCTTTGACACACACAAGGAAAAACTACATCATGACAACCTGTCAAAACTCACAAACCTGATCATCACTTTTATTTCTCTGTATAAATGAGTCAATCAAAGCTGGGAAATGTGTCATCTCAACAGCACAGTGAATCTACAGTGCAGGAGCCACATGGCACAATTTTATCAAGGCCACTGCACCAGCGACTCTGAAATGTGGTACGTGGCAAACCAATTATTCTTTATGCACTGTATACATGATAAACAGGAAACAAACTGTCGTAGGTGTATCTGAAAATGTGTTTTCCGTATCAGTCCATCTGCACATGGTTCTTGTATATGTTAAATTATGTGGTATAAATATATGGTGAAATGAAAAAAAAGTACTCTTCTGTATTAAAATGTTTAATCTCCCTCCTCTCAGGATGACAGAGAATTTCCACTGTGATACATATAGAAACCACAAACAGAAAACAGATATCTAAACTGTCTGATCACTGGATGAAGTCAATTTATAAGCAGGAGGTGGTTAAAGCAGTTGAATGGATAAGGTCAACTTCTTTATATCATCTATACACAGCAGTTTCAGTTCCTGGTTTTCAGCAGCTTTTGGTTTGTAACTGAGCTTTGAGAACAAAAATTAAATCTCAAAAATGCTTAACACTGGAAAAAATAGTGGCAGGGGTCATGTGGGAGGATCCATGCACACTCTTCACAACTCACAACCCAGCTCTGCGTGTTCCACAATCTTCTGTGTCAGGCTCTAATCTTGGAAATCAACACTAGCCACATCAGTTTGGGGAATAACTGAGCTATCATAATGAAATACACCATACTGGTAAAGAAATTACAAACTAGCTGCAGCGCTGACACACCAGGTTTTAAATGAGCTTAATGTACAATTTTCAAAACAATAGCAAGCAAAAGCTAAAGGGTAAACACAAAACAAAATAAAAGGAAAAAGACACAGACATATTATAGTTATATTCAGCTTTCCTTACTTCCATCCTGAGTGTACAGTATATATCTACTAGCTCCAAAACCTGTACAATCTATTGACTCTGTGTGGGAACATGCCTGCAGACTGTGTGCACTCATTGTGTTTGCATGTACCATCTCCCTCCTCCTGCATGGGCCTTGGCTGGGAAACGGTGAAACACTGCATGATCTCGTACTGCTGCCGAGCCTCCAGATTTTCTGAGTCCACCTCGTCCGGTGGCCTCTTCAGCATGCGACAGTTAAAGGTGTGGCTGTTCCTTCGGCCAGGTTCCTGTGGCCACGGCACACCGTTTACTGGACAAACAAAAAACAAAACAAAAATAAGTTAAGTATCGATGATGAGATACGAATCGGGGTCTGCACAACTGTTCAATCTAGTGAGGTGTGCAGTAAAATTACAGGTGTAAATGATCATCTGATTTAAATAAAAAGCTTCTAAATATGATTTGATGCCAGGCTGTTTTAATGCATATTGTGCATGTTCATCTGCAGAAGTTAAATTTCAGGTGCAGTTTCCTCTGCTGACCATAGCAGCAGAGGAAACTGCCTCTTCCCATAAAACTGCCTCTTTTGCACCCCTAAACTGAAATGCCTTGGACATTTTCAGCATTGCCACTTTTCCTCCATATTACCTTTGCAAACCCTTGTGTGGGTGTGTTTTTTTCCAGAACAAAGAAGAACAAACACGACTGCAAATCCTCAGTGAGCACCCTAAAAAAAGTTTTACATTAAGATGTGCTAAAGGGCCCTCCTGTAAGAATAATGCATGTGTTGACAAGTTCACTGATAAGGCAAAATTTGTTTTCTAGTTTCTCTATGAGAGTACATTTTGGAGAAAAGGAGACAGAAGCTGTAGTGATTTGTGAGGAATTAAAAATGATTACGAGATCAACAGAAAATACAACAGTTCAACCTTGTTGCCTACTGCACGCTGTTATCTTTTGTCCGTAAGTCCTTAAGTGAGCCCCACCCACCCCTTTTCATTATAATCTCTTCTCAAGGTTGTAGCTAAAAATTAGAATAACATTATCGCCGTGAAGGAAGTCATTGTTTCATTGTTTCACTCTTCCCTCACTCCTCAAACTCACCCACACATCCGCCGCCTCTCTGCTCTTACTTTGCTGCTTCTTTCCACTCCTAGCACACTTTCCAGCTTTGTGTAGGCCACTTAAAACTGTGTTAATTTAAAATTTCCATATTTCATCCTCCTACCTTTCTTCATAGCTCTTCAAACTCGCCTCAGCTACAGTATATTCCATCAATAAACCAAGTTAATTATCTGTATGGTCTGTAAACTCATTTTGCTGCCAAAGTCCTTCTCCTGAGTTTTACTGCCTCCTAAATAAAACCTATTTAGGCATTGGCATGGAAACTGTCAAACTGGAGGATACTGAAGATGTAATTACCAAATATCTTTAAAAAAAATAACAGCTACTGGCATCTAACCCCAGGATATGTAGCATTACTACACATGCATTCACACTCAGCTTTCTCAGTTAAAGCTCATCGTCCTTGCTCACTCACCGAGGCTTTTGGGCAGCAGATTGCGTACAAATTCATTGTGGTCTCCCACATGAAGGATGCTGTAGACACTTGAGGCCATGAGCTCCTCCTGGGTGTATCCAAGGTAACTCGTCACGTTCTCAGAAACAAAGACGATGCGGCCTTCCCGGTTGACGACAAAGAAAAACCCATCAAGGGCCTGAGTGAGCAGGAGAAGGAGCAAGAATAGAGGCAGGAGGAGCAAAAGATAATCAGACTCTGTGCGTTGAGCTGGAGAGAAAATCTCAGCAGTGGTGGTGGGGGTGTGTGTGACTGTGTGTGTATTGTTCACCTCTAGCAGCATGGGCCCCAGTGCCTCTTTCTCCACCAGCCCCTGGCTACTGGAGGAGATGTCGCTCTTTTGCACCTCGTCATCTGGAGACAGGAGAGCAGCTTTCTCTGCCAGGAGGAAACAAACACAACTCAGAAATGTGGATAAACATACAAATTTTTTTTTAGCCATTTTCTTTACGTCATCGGAAACTTTGAGATTTGAACCCCAAAGCTAAGCAGTATGTACACTCCAAACAAGGTTTATGTTTAGTGAATTTTAGTCCATCCAATTCCAATTCCAAACTGTGATATGATATTGTTTGGCATAATTATTACAATTCCAAATGAAAATGAATGTTTAAAGTCTGTAGATAAAACCTGAGTATAAGATCTTATCAGCATAAGAACTGACATTCTGATAAATATTTGTCCTTGACAGACAAGGCAGAGTCGACATAGGTGGGTAGATACACAGTCTAGTTTTCATTTGTTTGAGTTTTATTAGTTTTAGAAGAATGAAAAAAATCTGACAGTTTCAGTGTAATAAAAAACTTGAAACAAAACCAATTCTTTCTTATTTCAAGTGCACAGACGTCTTCATATAACAGCATGGCTTTAACTTCTCACAGTTAGCTCACAGCTAACCTGGTGTATGTGTGTGTGTGTGTGTGTGTGTGTGTGTGTGTGTGTGTGTGTGTGTGTGTGTGTGTGTGTGTGTGTGTGTGTGCTCCCTCACCCTGCTCACGCCGTTTGATCTGCTGGATTTGGTCCACAGTGCTCTTGAGTATGTGGCACTTGTCGGGCTTGACACTGAGACTGGCAATGTCGCCCATGTTGGACGACAGCAGCTCAGCCAGCTCCTCGATGTAACGGCACTCCAGCTCCCGTCTCCGCTTCTCCAGACTGCAGAAACACACATGTGAGGACATAACATGAGTTTCAATCTCCTTTTAATTTGATCAACTGTCTTTTCTATAAAACATCAGAAAACAATGGAAAACAGCCATTAAATTTTCCACAGCCCCAGGTAATGTCTTCAAAATTGTTTTTTTTTTTTTTTTTAAATTTACTATAATACAAGACAGAGGAAACCTGCAAATCTTCACATCTGAAAAGCAGAAATCATCAAATATTTGGCTTAAATATTTACTTGATTAAATAATGGCTGATTAATTTTCTGTCAGAAGGCAGAATTAATAAAAGAACACCATTCACTGAAAAGCACAATGAAAACTTTTTTTAAAATTATTTTTATAATTTTTTTAGGTCAGACATCCAGAATAAGCAGACACTGATAACTGTAATTGTCAATGCAGGCAAAATACAGCGTTACTGCTCAATAATGAACTTGTCAAACCGTCGGCTGTGAGTGACAGGAACAGAGGGGAAGAAAACAGAGAAACATGGGAAGCTGAGAGACCAGGAGGATGTGCCCTGACAAGAATAACCTTAATAATTCAAGCTGTACAGGGGATCCTGCCGAGAGAAAGGCAGGGGACCACAAGGGGAAATTGCCGAGAGGAAAATGGTGAGATAGAAAGAGACAGAGGCAAAGGTGGAGAAAGAGCAGTGCTGACTTTAAGTAGTGTATTGCTCTCTTGGATGATAGGCGCACAGAAAATAGAACACAATAGATCTGAAGTGATCAGTCAGTGAATCCATCAATCAAAAGAAAATTAACTAGCATTATTTTAACTAGCGGTATTTTTGATGTCTAATAAATCTTTTAAGTAATTGTTTTTGCTTTCTTTGAATATCTTTGTGTTCTGGACTCCTGATCATACAGCGTGAACTAGTTCTGACATTAGAGATTTTTTTTTTTTTTAAATCTGATAATGATACATCAGCCAACAGTTTAACATTTTAACATAAATTATTATTGACAAAAACAAACATTTTTGATGAGGATTCTTTGATTCTGTTTTATCAAACATCTGTGACCAAGATATGCACTGAGTGGAGAAAGACGTGAAGAGTGACAGTTTCAAAAAGGCAACAACTGAAACTTTCTTCTTTATCAAACAACAGGTGGTTTAAATTATTATTTTCAGAGTTGTGAAATGGAAAGTAACATCACAAAGTACTGTAGTTCAGTGGTTTTCCATCCAGCGGTACTGATTGCCTGTTGCTTGTTTTCATACGTAAGCGTAAAAGTTAACATATATTGGTAAGTTGAACACTGGCACAAAATAACTTAAATCAGTCTTTAACTGAAGCCTCTTCAGAGTCTTTGCACAGCCTGGTGTTTATCCTTATTCTCCGGCTGCAATAATATACTTCCAGACCGACGAGTTACAGCAAGGTATGTGGTAAACATGAAAAAAGAAATGTGTGTATATGTGAGTATGTGTGTGAGACGACAACAGCAAAAGTAGGTCAGTGCATTGGCAGGCCAGAACACACAGGCGTGGTGACCGAGGGAGGGAGGGGTGAGGAGGGGGAGGACGCTGCTGTGTGAATGCGCAGGTCAGTGGCTGTGTGTATTTGCTGCAGAAATGCTAGCTGGGCTGTTACTTCAGCTTACATCAGCTATTGGGCCTTATAGACGCTCACACATGGTACACTGAGTACATTCATTCTTCAACCACGACATGTCCCACCTTAAACCTCGCCCCAACCTAAAGCTGTATCTAACCTTAACCCTGTATTATGGTGCTCACCCTGTGATTTTCTCCTTCTTCTCATTTAGTCATTCTATAGATATAAAAAGGTGTCACACACAGACCGACATTCAAAAGGCTTCCACTCTGTTCAAAGTACAAGTGACTGATATGGCTCTGTCAGCCAGAGACTTGTCCTGTGCTGGATTGCGAGGAGCAACATAAGTGAGGAGAGCTGTGACGAGTAGGGAAGGTGAGGAAAAACATTTTATCAGATCAGAATACTTCCTAATCCCTATCAAGGCTTTTTAATTAGTTTGTTCGGTGGGGAATGAAGGCTTCTGTTACCGTTTTTAGTTCATGTCCTCTTCAAGTCATCACAAATAACCCAAGTTCTCACTTTAACGTGTTGGGCTGTGGATAAAGGACTTGCTGTTCCAAACACTGTATTTTGTAGTTGTTGTGTTGACTTAGGAACATTTAAGCCCACCCACCACATTAACAAAAGCTTCACTGACTTGTCATGCACTTGTATGTCATCAGCCTTTTTCTTTCTTTGCCGATGCCTGTAGTGTCAGAAAGAGGCAGAAAAGACTAAACAGAAAACGTGAATGAAAGCTTCAATAAGGTGTTCATTGGCAAATAATACATTCAATAATTTCTCAGCGCTCATCCCTCAAGGCCATCACACTGTATTATCTGCTTCATAAAGACAACAGACAGATATGTCTGATGGTCTTTGACACGTATAAGTCACATGTTTATGAGTTATTAGCATTAGATTTAAAAATGACCACAGTTTATGAAAGCACAATTTATCAATTAAACAGTTTTTGCATCTCTTGGTGGCCATTTCCTGTCTCCTTGTTGTCATTTTGTTTGTCTTTGAGGTTTTTTTAAATTTCTTTGTACTTATTTGACTGACTTCTCACCAAGAAACATGAACATAGGCTCTGACCCCTTGGGCTCCTTGGCCTGTGCTCACTAGGTGCTTTCAGTCATACGTCCCACTAATATAAAGGTATGTCCTTCCCATTCACAGGTTAGAGTTTAATTTCAGCAGTATCTTTTTGCTTAGTGTCACTGACAAAACAAAAAAAAAAAAAAGCATGGCTGGGTCTTTACCTTTGCCCTGATGTGTCGCATGGTGAGCCCTTCCTCTTGCGTGACTCTGGCGTGGCAGGATCCAGGGGGCTTTCCCCTACTGCACTCATTTTCAGCTTCAACTGATCTATGGAAGAGGTACACATGGTAAAGAGAGAGGTCAGTCACAAATTATAATAAATACAATAATAAGTGCAATCATTACAGTAAATGCCACCGTTCAACTATTCATTCTAACCCTTTTCTTTTTCTTTTTTTTTTTTAATGAGCCAGAATGAGTAGTTTTAAAGTTCTTCTTTATTTTTTCAGGCTAATTCCTGTTATTTCATGTGAAAATGTGAAAAAAATCTTTAAATGAAACTGTACAGCAGGGTTTGCTTTGCAGACATCAGTTACAGAACAGCTGTTACCGCCTTACACTAATTATATTTGCATGAAATTATGGCATGAAGCCAGTGGTAAAGTTCACGAAATGCACAGCTCACGTGAAGTCCAGTTCCATGGTCACAGTTTAGTATGTGTTCAGTACAACAGAACAAAAACAGAAAAGCAAAAGACAATGCTGTTTTCCTTTAGTTTTTAGAGTTGGCAACAGTGGCACGTGCACTAAGATTAAACAACATGGGAGGCACAGTTTTTTGCATATGATTCAAACTGTCTTGAAAATAAACATAGCAACAAACAAGCATCCATACAAAAAAGTAAACAAACAAACAACAAAAAAACCCCAACATAGATAGGTATGTCCGAATTGCTGAAAAATGTAGAGCTGAAAGGATTAGTCAAATATTATTACAAACAAAAAAAGGCAACTGTTTTCAAAATCAATTTATCATTAAAGCAATTTTTTACAAGCAAAAATGCCAAACATTCACTAGTTCCAGCTTTCAAATTGTGAGAATTTGTTGCTGTCAGTTGTTTTATGTGATAGGAAACTAAATTGCTGGTCAGACAAAACAAGATATTTGATGATGTCAACTCGGGCTTTAGGAAACCGCAATGTTAAACACCATAGTCTGACATTTAACACACCCAAGGATGGGAAATGAGAAAATTATAGTCAGATTACTAACAAAAGTTACAGATAACAAAAGTTATTGTTAGTTGCAGCCCTAGAAACGTTCATTTTAATTTTTAAAGATGTGAGGAGGGGTTAACTAAAAAAATAACTAAATATGAGGCTTTTAAAAGACATAAAAATGATTGTTCATTACCAAATACAAACTTAACTTTCACTGCCGTAGCAATAGACAGTTTTAACTTAACACTTTTTATATTCTCACATTTCACCTATTCTCTATAATCCACACTGGCAGAAAAGCTGATTTATGCATTTCAATCCACTGAAGAAAGGGCACACCTATCATTCTGGATCTTGTTAATGTTAGAAACTCAAGCTAAATTTATTCATATATACAGAATACAGCCTCCCTAACATTTTATCGTGTATCATCTATTTCCTCTTCAGCCTCCCTTTATATTTTCCTTATCTGCAAAGTCTACAGTCTGCACTTCTCATACACTCACTCCTGCAGCATCAGGGGAGTAACCATGGCAACAGAAAACGCTGCAGCGCTTGATGAAGCACACCGTGCATAGACGACAGCTAACAAGGCTCCTGCACAATCCATTAAGCCAAATATCAAAGTTA
Organism: Toxotes lorentzi; assembly: GCA_037833715.1. Classification (NCBI taxonomy): domain Eukaryota; kingdom Metazoa; phylum Chordata; class Actinopteri; family Toxotidae; genus Toxotes; species Toxotes lorentzi. The sequence goes on from JBBMJY010000011.1 coordinate 2,848,492, forward strand.
AAACCCTTTTAATGGAAACAGAAATTGGATTTAAGACCAAAGTAATCATTCCAATAAACACTCTACGCTGCAAAACACAGTGTGTTTTGTGCTTTATGCAGGGTTTTACAAGTTGAACTCAAGACTCTTTAAGACCTTTTTAATACCCCATATAAAGCAATTTAATCTGCCTCACAGTCATACTGACCACAGTATGAAAGATATCACTGAAAGACCATAGGAAGAATATGGCCTACAATTATTCACCAAGTGCATAAATGTAGTGACATATATATCACATTTTTGTCACTCCTTCTCAGCTGTATTAAATATTAAACAAATACTTAGAACATCAGTAATTAATCATCAAACACAACATGAATGTTGATAAGAAAATAGATTGATAAATGGAAAGAAGGATGAATCAGTTAAAGTATTATTTAAATATTAAAGTATTATTGTAATAATATTTAAGGTCCACATTTGACTTTTACATGACATCAGAGATGGAACAACAGAACTGAAGATTTTCCAGCTGGTTTTGTTGAAGCAGGTCGTGAAAAATATTTAAGACCTTTGTAAATGTAATTTGCCGTATTACAAGAAAACTCTGATGCAGAGTACATGCATTTCTGGCGTGTTTAGCAAGAGACAGACAGGGTACATTATTCTATTACTCATCTGTTATTTTGCCTGTTGACAAAAACAGGGTTTCTGAAAAAAAAACTGAGACTTTAATAAGTGTGAATGTCTTTCATTTACTTGTGTGTGTAAGAACTGCACACACACAAAACTTTTCCAAAAATCCAAAATCCACTGGCAGGCTGCAAAAAACAAGCCACCATTGTCACCGTGTTGAGTGCTGCTGCAAGGCCATGCTGCTCACACTACGCTAATCCTTCCTGACTGGCCTTGTTTACATTTCACCTCAAATCACCCGTCCTCCTCGGCCCTCTTTGTGTTTCTAACACGCGGCACTTAAAAAAGATCCATCTGACACAGTGAGAAATGAGACTACTGCACATAGGCACTCAATGAAAATACAAATTAGCATAGTTTCTGAGAGACCGAGTTGAGTATAAACATAAATAACAGCTAAAGCTGTAAGTAGGATTAAGTCCAATTTCTGAATTTAGAAGAGATGTTCATAACAGAACTGTGCAGAGCTGTGCACACTCACGGGTGGGTTTTATCCAGCCTGGACTGGTGTTGAGTGTGGAAATAAAGTAATGATCAGCAACATTTTTTCAACAGTATGTGGCTGCAAAAATAACTCCACAACATAGAAATACTTCCCTCAATCAATAAAATACCTCAGTTTTGGTAGAGATAACAAAACCATATAACTTTTTTTAATGCATTACTTTGTGGGTATAAACATGTTTATGTGAATTAGGGCTGCAACTGACAAATATTTTCAAATAATATAACAGCTTACACAATTTCCCAAAGTCCGAGTTGATATATTCAAAAGTCTTGTTTAGTCATTAAGACATTCAGTTTAATATCATAGAGGATACAGACACCAGCAGATATTAACATTTGAGGAACTGGAACAGATCATCTTTGTAATTTTTCATCAAAAAAAAAAAATTAAGAAATAATTTTCTCAGTCAAGTAACTGATCAATTAATTAATCATTTCAGCCCTAATGTCAAGCGACAGCATTTGTAAACAGAGGAGACAAGCCCCATCTTTTCTGAATGACCTTGCCATCATAAAGCTATTCATTTATGGATGCTGACAAGTTCAAATTATGTCTGTATATTTCTGGCAATAAGTCAACACAGGCACAACTTAAGGATAGCAAGAGAACACAAGAACAAGCTCTAGCTGTGCATTCATACTGTGAAAACATGTCTAACAATTCGTTTTCCTATGGAGCGAACCAATGAAGGAAACCTGGTGTGTATGGTCGATAAGCTGGTCAGTCGAGCACAACAAGCCATCAGCAGCCATCATCATATTTCTGGTCTTTCCTGTTTCCGTACCATAGTGATTATGTTTCATGAGCAGCAGTTCCTCCCACCTGGTAAGTGTTTAAGATTACGGCTACCTTGTTAAACTAACTACCCAGCTTTTCCTCCAAAGCACAACAATGTCGAACTATAAAAAGGTAATACCAAGAACATACATGACAGGATGGACTCGATGAACTATACCTGCAGTCCACTACATATATACAAGTATCTATGGTTGAAACATTTCAAACATATGAAAATATGTAAAAAGACATCAAAAAGGAACTGATTATTTTCATCATATATCAATTTGCCTGTTATTCTCTTGATTAATCCTTTTCTCTATAACATGTCAGAAAATAGTGAAAAATTCCTGTTAAAATTTCCCACAGCCCAAAGGAATCAATTTCAGCAGCTTGTTTTATGTGATGGACAGTCCAAAACCTAAAGATATTCAGGTTACTATCATGTATGACAAAGAAAAGCATCAAATCCTCACATTTAAGAAACTAGAACTTGCAAGTGTTTGGCATTTTTGATGGAACGTTATTAAAATCAATTATCAACATATCAAATGTCAATTAAATTAAATTAAAACCTAAGAGAATGTTTTCTTTTTACCCATGTGTATGTGTACAAACTTCATTATTGCAGAAATCAGTTTGTTTATTATATAAAAATGAACTCTCATCTCTGTTATTCATATTAACTTATACTGCTGCCTTTTTCTCACTGACACTGCATTTACTGCCTGTTGAGGAAGAAGTGTGCAGGTTTCAGTGAAAACTGAAACTATGGAGGAGGTAACGGTAGAGTTTCATTTTCAAACATTTATTCAGTTAGTGTTCAAGGTACACAGAACTGTTTCAACATACTGCATCCTGTAAATCCACTGTAAAGGCTTTGTCGTCCGATGACTGACTAAATTACCAGCTTAACTTTGCTGTCTCTAAAAACAAAAACAAGAGGTGAACCATCAGGGTTATTTGGTAATATGTTTATGCTTCCAGCTCCATTCCTTCACTCATGGCCGTCTGTGAATAATTTGGCTTACTGTATTTAATACTATCTGCCTGCAGTCTCTCAAACAACACTGTCACAATGAGAGCCTTGTTTTCTGTTCTGCTCCATTAATTTGCTGAGGTAAGTTAATGTTGATGTACCACTGTTGATGCTATCTCAACAATCTCAAGACCTCCTGAATGTGCTTCACATGAAATGAATGCAAATGCAAAATATAAACGTGGCTTTAAAGTAAAGACTGTAGTAGGCTTTTATTCTGAAACCTAACAACAACAAAGAAACTTTGCAGGGGCTTTAAATTAATACAGTTTTAGCTATGAAGGAAAAAACATAAAAATATGGAGGTGAGGAGGTCAGATTAAGAGGCAGAGAGGTTACAACTGAGCTAAACCTCAAACTTCCAACATCGAATAAGGACGTCTTCTCCATTATGTACCTGAACTGTCAACACATAGAAGATAGCATTGTGTACACAATACCACTAATCTAGACCTGTACATAAATAGAACATTTGAACCTGATGGTGTGTCCTCATGGTAAAGCGAAGTAGTTCAGCAGCCGTTTCTCTCTCTGGTTTTACATTAGGCTCTGTTTACATAGAGCAGTTCACTCTGTTATGATTAATAATTGTGCATTAGTGGATGCCAGCACCTGCTCAACAATAACTGTTAAATTAATTTTTAAAAATATCAATATCCTGTTATTGCACAATTTACAACCTAGTAGAGTGTGAACTTTCACGTGTGCATAAACAATTACTCAGCAGCTCATATAGAAACAAACATAAATAGGTCTATCAACTGGATCCTAACAGCCCAATGTTGATAAAATACCAGCTACAACTACTACAACAACTAAAAAACTACTGCTGCTACTTTAAAAGGGCAGCTAAATTGGTCAGTTGGTTATTTTTATTCTAAAAGCCACTTCACAACTCAAGAGTCTAAATTGGTGGTAAAATCGGAAACCACTAGCTAATATGTTCCATAATAGGACATTAAAATGTTCATGTAATCCATTTTAACCTTCTCTTTTTCCTGCTCTGTCTTTTACCACACACACACATAAAATTATAAAATTCATAGGGCTATATTCACATTAACTTTCTATTTTCTCTTAGGCTGAAAAATCTGAACAGACACAGACAGCAGAGCACACATCTATGCATACAGCCAGGTAGTACGGCAAAACACTGAGCTTAATAATCAATCTCTGCCCCTAAACTGGCCTTAACTGATCCTTTTGCATGACCAGTCAAAAGGCACATACATAACTCACAGCAGTATTTAACCGACGACGGCTTTCACAGTTTGGTCTTATTATAACATCCGAGCTGTTTTACATGTGACTGAAACATGCATAATTAGGACTGTTACAGCTGCCGTGAGAACAGAGCCTCAGTCACACTTTCACATATACCAGCCTCGCAGTAAACAAAAAAGAAAGGGAAAAAAAAAACGTGTGGAAGAAAAACAACTGCAAGACTAATCCACACACCTGTAGACCAGATCAGCCTCCTCCTGCACCTTCTGACCTCAGCCCCCTCTCTATGTGACGTATTGTAGAGGTTCAAGCCTTCATTCTCCAAAGAGGAAGAAGAAAAAGCAGCAGCAGCAGCAGCGACAGCACAGCAGAAAAAGCCCTCTGAGAAATACAGTCCACTGCCTCCACAGGCTCTCCATTACAACCGCCTGCCTTCTCAGTATCTTTAGGTTTCTCTTCTTTTTTTTCCTCAAAGCTTTCTCCTTCTTTGGTTTCTCATTTCGCAAGCTATACTGATCACTCCACACACATACACACACACACTCAACAGCGGCAACGTATGGCTTGCGGGGGGGAGTGAGGAAGAGACCACCAGGTACTGAGTGGGGAGTGAAGTATGTAGATTACCAGGAGAAAAGCAGAGGGAGGAAAGTGTAAATGAGGGAGGACAGAGGATGGAAGAAAAGAGAGCAAGACTGACACAAAGACAATTCATTATCCTTATAATAAATTAATAATAAAACATGCCTACACGTCTCTTATTAACACAAATAAATATGACCTAGTAACATCTAATATTGCCTCATCGTGAAGAGATGCAGGTTAACAAACTCAGGGGTATTCATTAGGCATTAGGCTCATAGGTATAATCCAAAAACTGTTTTGTAAATCAGTGACATTCTTAATTAATTAAAAGAAATAAACAAATAAAACATATTGACAAGAAACAGGAATGTGTTTCCACCCTGCCTGTAAACACTGGCTCACCAAAAAAAAAAAATCAATGCTGGAAAATGCCCATTGTTCAAACTAGAGCTGCAACAGTTAGTCAATTAATCCATTAGTCGACTGACAGATAATTAATTAGAAAAGGAACTATTTTCAGAATCAAATAATCCTTTCAGTCATTTTTTAAACAAACCCCAAACGTATGCTGGTGCTGGGGATTTTATGTCACACATGATGGTAAACTTCATGTATTTGGGCATTTCTTGACATTTTGTAGACTAATGTGCAGATTAATCAATAATGAAAAAAGTTATTAGCTTCAGTCTTCAGCCTAACTGCTGACCCCTGGTCTACAGTACATCTTTTTGGGCATCTTCTTCAGCTATCAGAAGAGTGGTGATGAAGAGCTAGAGAGGGTTCCTGGACAGTTCCTATAACTTCAGTTCTCGTGGTTCCCATTTCGGTTCTGATGTCCCAGCTGTTTGGTGATATGTTCACAAGAACTTATCAATTGTCATGTCTTTCTTAACCTCAGTGTTTCTCTCAAAATTCCAATAATTTTCAAGGAATCTTGGAGTGTTGAGTACTCACTGGATAAGTAAAGATTATACCAGCAGAGGCTAAGACATGACATTAGAGAATTTGGTTTATAATCTCAAATAGATGAGTAGTTATTGCCATTCTTGCTAATGAAATGCTAACACCTTGTAATTATAAAAATGTGTCTTTATTTTATAATTATATGATAATTATTGTATTGCATTTATTGTGTTTTTCCTACACGAGATTACCACAGTGCTCCTGCACACAGTGCGACCACCCCTCTCTGCTTCACTGACTTGGTACAGCCCATGAGAAGCTGCTCAGTCACTGCTGCTAAGGCCCTCCCTCTTGAATATAGGACATGACCAGAGAATGTATACAGCTTCTGTCAAACAGGACTACAGTGCTCCCACTGACTCTGGGACTAGATTCATATGTCCTGTATGAAACACGGGGACAAGTAAAATTCTGCATCTGCATGGTGAATGATTATTATTGTTAGTGCACAACTTCACTGCAGATGAGACACATTCACCTGAGCAGCACTTGTGCTTCTGTGAAGACACATCAAGCTGAGGAGACTTCTGCCATTGTCTGTCTACATAAGGTCAGGTTTAGGGTGAGTCTACTCATAATTCAATCAATAAAACTGATTCTGCCATAAATCATGTAAACTACTACACGCAGGCATCTATGTAACTGCGTCACTAAACTAAGACGTTTCTCAACAACGCTAGCAAGTAAGCGCCATAATATTCAACACAATTTTCTGATTATCAACTATCTGCATAGTCGCTTCAATTTAAAAGAGGTAGCAATGTGATTTAACACTGAAACAAGTGTCACGACCTTCATTTTAGGCAGAGCACTGATTTAATTTGCTTATATTTTACACTGCTGCAATATTACTTTCCAAAACAAAATATGACCCTGCATAATTTATCCATAAAAAATTAATCATATTGCATATGAAGAGGGTTCCCTCTAAGAGACCAGGTGTTTTAGGTAGCATCTCAGTAACGAACAGGATTTCTAACTTTGAGTTAAAATGTAGTCTCTGTTATAAATAATTTCACTTTTATACCATTGTTTCTTATAGAAATCAGGACAGCAGAGATGGGATTACATTTCCCACTTGTATGTACCCACACTACAAGAACATAAAGGACCACCTTTGTTTTACCTATGAACCACATCAAAGACAAATTTCCATTGCCTTATCATGGCCAACAAAGTTTTTCAGAATCAATATGTACAGAGTTTCACTGCTTCGCCACCCTCAAACAGCCGAGTCCCACGCCGCTGTGCATACATTTATGCAGAAAGGGGTTCTTATCTGGTCACCTACACTAAGTTATCCGTGGCCCTGCTCCATAAAGAACAAAGAAAACAATTACAAAACCAATCGAACAAGTTAAATAACCACTAAATCCTTGAGGAAATACTCTGAAAGCACTTGGAATGCATGTATTATGTGTGGAATGTCACCTCCTTTGCTTAATTCATCTGAGCCATATTTACAGACAGCTTATTACTCATAACTGCAGTATTTCAAACCTCTCTCAATCACTTTATTTGTTCTGCATCTGCCTCACCTCAAGTATGTCTAAGATATTGTTGTGAATTAATCCAGCCGAGGCAGACTGAAGTGAAAGTCTGCGTGCCACAACAATGCAACTCAGACAAAGGTAAAAGCATTTAAAACATTTTCATTATTTGTGAAATGGACAGACATTTTCCTGGTTACTCGATTAGTGGTTTAGCCGGAACCCATGTTTGTTTGTTTTTTGCAAACACGATGCAATGCAAACACGATTTGTGGCATATGGGCTCAAACATGCAAAAACACTGCTGTGGTCCTTTAAGAGTCCCCGCTTCTCAACTGAATACCCTGCTAAGTTCCAGTCCATTGTTTCCCACCATCTGTGTAGACCTAGATCCAGGATGTTTACCAAGAGTGAGACATAACCTTGGACTGCACACAACTCCACAGACACTACAGTTACTCAGACTCCTTAGTGTATAGAATAGATACTGTAAAGAAGTCTATAGTGGTGAGATGTGGCTGGTGAACCGCTGGCCATGGGAATGTTTCTCATCCGTGTAACAATGTGAACAGAAAACAGAGACCTAGTATAAATATAAATAAGGAAAACTGTACTAATAAATCACACAATATGTATAACCCAAATGTAAAAATGTATATTACAGTCCATAGAGGGGGAACCGTCCCTTGTCTGTGTTCTACACACACAAAAAACTGAAATTCCATTCTGAATCTTTAAAACAGGGACAAAATATTTAACAGCATATATAACTGAGTGTATCTGCCTTCTTTAGTGCCTGTGCTTTTCACTGCTCACCTAATTTTTTCAAACACGTTCACTGCCAAACTGATAATTGCACGTGAATATTCATCATTTGCTGAACTCCACCGGCCTCTGTGTAATTTGGAGTGTGAGCGTGGGGGTGTGTGTGTGTGTCCTCATTTCAAATTGTGAAACACTATGGGAGGCCTAGTTAGACATGCTGGGGTGTTCAGAACCATGCAGCCGGTCTGGGGCCCCAAGTCTCAAAGTGCACAGTACAAGAGAGGAGGTATTATCTTTCCTATGCTTCTCTATAAACTATTATTTTAGCTTACTTCATGAAAATTACTAGTGTTCAAAGTTTTATCATCTTTTTTTTCCTGTAGATCTTAAAACAACTTTAATTTGCTCTGCAAAACACAATAAAGACCAAAAAAGACAACAAAATACTAAGTCCTCTCAACTACAAAACTCATAAGGCATTCGCAACCTTAAAAGAATAAAGTGAACAGCTGTACTGACAATTCAATTATGACAGCACTTCTGACTATTTTGCGGACTTGTTTACTTGCTCATCATCTGTTTTGAATTCGGTTTCATTTATCTTAGTAAGACTTACAAGTCACATTTTGGATGCGTTATTATGGAAAGGTCTGCAGAGAATGAGGGCCAAAAAAAAGGAAACTAAATGATGCCTTTAATACGACAAAATGTGGAAAAAGATATCCAGATACTTCTCAGATAGTTATTATAAAATCTGTAAATGAAGCAAACGCACAGTGGTGAACGCACTGTAGGGCTAGCTACTAGCAACCATTTCTGATACAATTGAGCAAGTTGTAGTCGATCAACAGAAAATTATCACCAACTGCCTTTTCTTCCCCCACATGCACATCCTTCGCAGGACAGACAAGTCATTAAAAATAAAATTGACAGAACAATACAAAGTGAAAGAAACTGCTGCAGCCCCACTACCACATGGCACATGTGTGCACACTAAGTCTGTGGCTAATTTTCAGCTCAATACAACAAAGCAGCGAGCTCCCGTGTCTTGCTGTATTTCTCGGAATATTGAATAGTGACCTCTGTTCACCATCCTACAAACATGGCCTTAAGCCTTCGTTACAAGCTCAATTTACAAACTAAAACCATAAATAAAACATGTTTTCAGTCAATAATGTAAATAAACAAACATGATATTGAATGTGTATTCCACTGAATATTCGGTGGGAATCTATGCTGAATAATAAACACAGTTACTTAGGTTTTTACAAGATAAAATACACAATAGGCCATGAGCTGCAAAACCATATGCACCTGTGGCTTAAAGTGAGACATACCACAGCACCTAAACAGGGTACACAACACTGAGTAGCCATACTGTACTTACTTGATCTAGGGCTCCAGTGGGTGAGTCATGTGGTGGCTGTGGTGGCCTTGTCCAGGGCTCAAAGCAAAGCTAAAGGGAGGGAGGAGAGACGGGGGGTGGGCGGTGAGATCAGTGGTGGGCAAACAGCTTAGAGTCGAGATGATGACGAGCTGTGGTGGTGGGGTTATGGCTCTACGGCCACTCCGTCACGCTGCACCATCCCAGGTGCAGGGAGAAGCCCGTTGGCCTCTGACTGGAAAAGAGAACAGAGGACAGAGGTAAGAAAGATTGATCTGATATTGTACATATTGTGATCAGTCATCAAGTCTCACGAGACCCGAACACCAGAGTACACCTCTTTTTGTTTAAGTGAACATGAGTCCTATAGATTAAGTGATGACGTGCATAGCACGTGTCTAATCATCTTTTTTATTTAGACCCTCAGCGATGTGGCCGCTCAGCAATGTGGCCAAACACTAATTTGTTGATTTTTGTCAAGCCTGGAGTTGAATCACAATTTTCAAGGATTTCTTTCCTGCAAAATACAGCAAGGCTAAAACATAATTGAATCTAGGCCTGCAACTATTTTCTACTATTTTCATTATTGAGTAATGTGTTGATTATTTTCTTAATTGACAGATTCAACGTTTAGTCTTCAGTCTTTAAATGTCTCCTTTTGTCAGACCAATGATCCAAAACCCAAAGATGTTCAATTTACAATGGAAAAAAACAGAAAGGCTGCAAACCTTCACGCTGAAAAAGCTGAAACCAGGCGATGCCTGAAGTTTTTGCTGAAAAAGGGGCTGCATGTCCAATACAGCTGATTAATAACAAAAGCCCACCTGCAGGGCTGTCATTTTCACGCATATTCAGAAAAATACAGGTTATCCTATACAGCCATACACTGTCAGTGCTAGATGCTTGAACTGAGACATCCGCTTTAATGATCAGTTTCAATACACACAGAGCAGACAAGTCTGCACACTGATTCATCTGCTCCTGGAGTTTGACAAGTTAACTGCCTGACATCCACAGACAGCTGGCTAGAGACAGACTGAACACTGTAAAATCTACACACTGTTCTGTCAGCTTACCTGGCTTCATGTCTCAAAATCATAACACCTTGTCAACAAACACAAACCGAGAACACACATCACTGTCCACAGTCTTGTTTTCAGTCTGTCCCTCTCATAGATGCAAACGCTGAATTCACTGTGAGATAACCAGAGCCAGCTGTCACCTGGAGTTCAGAGATACCTGAGTTATAACAGTCCTGTAAACCGCAGCAGATGCACATTTAGCAGTAACAATCCACATCAAACTTCATGAGACTAAGGTGGTTTAATACAGATAATGAGGTAGCCACAGCCTGAAGGCTGGTGTTTCGGTCCCTGGCTCTGCAAGAATGCGGTGAAAAGCGTGGTATGAAGGTCCTCGTGTGTGAAGAGGTGAATGTGGCTTGTAATGTGGTCATTTAAATATGTGAATAAGATGAATCAGTTTGACAGTGCCCATGTTGCTATCTAACAGACCTAAAGAGAAAGCAGGGTCTCAAACTCAATCATGTTATCAGTGTAGAAGGTAACAAGCAAGAAATGGAAGTGCCTTAGTACAATACTATTATTCTATAGCTTCCTGCAGTCCATGTATTTATGACAATAAAACTTGAAATTGAGCAGCTTCCCGGTGTCCTTACAAATCATCATCGTCATCAACCTCATGTTGATGGCAAGAGTCTGAGGTCTTGCCATTATAAGCTGGTTGTAAATGTCTGCGTGGATCTACGTCCCTGGCTGCATCCAATCCTCCACAGTGCTCTCCATCACTTTCTGTTTCCATCTGTTCCGCTGACACATAGATGACCCGGTGCAACATGTAGATCAGTCAGTCACTCAGTCTGGAGAAAGTGCAACCATAACAGCTGTGCACGATAGTGATTTTCCTGGTGGTGAGGCAGACTGCAGTAACTGCTGCATCACAGCACTACATAAAAAAGGGGAAGTGCACTGATTTTAGACGTTAGGATAAGTTTCCTTGTTGTGTGGGAAACAACACATCGCATGAGAAACGTTCTCTGAAGCATTTTTTTGGAACATGACTGTTGCCAGCCCCAGACACATAAACTGATAATGTATTCCTTCTAATCCAATCCCTTTCATGACGGAGCTGCCAGGGAACCGGTCCCTGGTTTCTTAATAACTAGCAGTTGATGCTCCATTGGATTTTATTGGACCATTTTTCCATGTAATTACACCTTGTCACCAGAACAGTTGTCAGACTGGAAGCTGACTTAACAGGTACAGGTATAAATTTTTGTTCTGCAACGTAATGTTTCTTTTGAAACCCCCTACACAACATGCAAAGAAGCATTTGATGAATTGGTACCTGATCAAAACTAGGAACTGAACAACTTAACTTTCGTTGGTTCTCCCTTCATTCTGGTTATTTAATGTGTAAAATTAAAAATAGATGAATCTTTTAGAAACACTCAGGGAGTGAGCACACTGAGATTTAATGTACTGGTGGCATGCAATGCTGAAATTTCATTGGCTGGAGAGACAAAATCAGCCAGTATCCGCACATATCAAGCATATTTAATAAGAATGGGACTCAGTCCAGACCCAGCCAACATGTATATTCTGAATATACATGTGGAAAAGGAATGCCAGTATAACCCCCATTTTCCCTTCACCTCATCTTCACCACTCTTGTATTCAACTGTTGCTGTAAATGTACTCAATTATACTATTTTATTAAAGTGATAAAGCCTGCATTTCACACCGTCCTTGGTTTCATAAAGTTCTAGCGGGAGCTCCATCTGTCCTTCACCGGGTTTGGTCCAACTGTAGTCTCAGCTTGAGCAGTCCAGCCAGCACTGACTTGTTTTGGAACGGTGTGACAGTCTTTATGCCTCATCTATCAAAGTACATACAAGGACAAGGTCTACGTGACAAATGGCACAGATGTGGAAAGGTCAGCTGGCTTATACAAGCACATGTTATTGGCAAGAAGGTCAATTAAGAACTCCAAAATCAGAGGTCTGGTCTTTTTTTTAAGTATCAACGTCACGTCACAGTACTCAGAATACAGTTTTGAGCTCTTGTCTCACACTCATGCAAAAACCAGACTGAACACCTTTGACTTCTGATAGCATTAGACCAAGACTGGCCTAAAAACACTACTAAAATTCAAGAAGGAGACCCCTTGTCCAGAACATATTATCCACTGAATTTTATATACTTGCCATCATTTACTCATGGCAATTTAGTAGGCAGTTTATTAGGTACATCTAGCTGAATCTAATGCAGTCTGATATAACCGTTTTGCAATAAATCCTCCTTTCATGAAGTTTATAATGTTCACTTATTGAAATTGTTTTGGAGAAGTGTTTATTTAACTGTAAGATAATTTTGGAGGAGGTACTTTGTGGGGCCACTGGACTGTACTGAATTATGTAGAGAGAGGTTTCTGTTATTTGGCCTATGCTCACTGATATAAATGGGGTGGACAAAATAATAGAAATTCCTCTTCACATAGTGTAATTCAATTCAACAGCACCACAAGCTGCAGCCTCCACAATGACCATAAAGTTGAATCAACACCTCACTGAAACAGTTTCAATAAAACTGAACATTATAAACTTCACGAATGGAGGATTTATTGCAGGACTGCTGTATTAAGCTGCATTAGTTTTAGCTAAGTGTACCTAATAAAATGCCAACTGAGTGTATATAAAAGAGAGCTGCAGAAGCAGTTCAGGATCCACAGCAGTGGAACACCATGGATGGATTCACCTGTAAAACAACTATATGGATAGGATTTAACTGTCAAGGAGAGAAACTGTATTAGATTAGCTCAAAGTCCTTGGATATTCAAATAAGTAAATATTCCTATACATGATAAAGGTTGCCAACATTTAGTCACACTGTTTCATATTTATGTATTTTCATAATTGATCAATCTTCTTCTTGTTTTCTCGATTAATAATTTGGTCCATAAAAACACCCGAAATCAGTTAAAAATTGCAGCCACACTTAAAAAAATTTAAATTTACTGTAATCTCAACACAAGGTCATGGAAAAGAAGCAAGTTTTCACATTTGAGAGGCTTAAACAAGAGAAGTTTTTACTTTTTTCATTAAAAATACTTAAAGGAATACTCAATAACCAAAATAGTTGCTGATTAATTGTTTGTCAATAGACTAATCGATTCATGGATTAATCACTGCAGCTGCTAAACACAATGAGACAATCATAATAATGTTCACATCCTGTAGCGACTGTTTGCACCAGAAAAACAAAACAACTAAGTGACTAACATTATACAAAATGTTCAACAAGAACCGAAGGTTTACCATAGATCAACCACAAAGTGCAGAGATGACTGTGATGTTCTTAGCTCACTCTGCATTGACTTTTTTCCCTGAAAAACTGTGGCAATTCAGAGTAAATGCAGACTTTAAACATGGGAAAACGGAAGTGCGAGATGTTTTTTCCAGTCATCTTGCAAAATGGTTGTGTTACCTGAAAACTGACTGACCTTAGGTGACATTTTCTACACATGACGGCACTTTCTCAGGCCATAGCTCACTAGCTAACTGATTACAGCCACAAAGGTCAATAATTGCAGTTCTGTGCACCCTATAATGACAGTGGTTTCACAGCACACTCAGAGGAAACGTCCTTATCTTTTAACATTTGTTTGTATAAACATGGCACTTGACACTGTATGTTCAGTAAACACGTACAAAAAATACAAGTGCACACACACAAACACACACTCAGCACTGTCCCTTTGAAAAACAAGTCCATGAGGGAAGCAACTTATTTACATCACTTACACTTTTCTTAGCCTTTGCTGGTGATGTTGCCATGATCTAAAACATTTAAAGCAACACTATGTAGCTTCTGCTTAGGAGCCTCTATAGCCACAAGTGGTAATTTACAGGATGCTGGAGAATTAAATTGTTTGGCTCCAAGTCCAAGTGGTTAAAGGGACTGGAAGCAGCGTACCCTCAGAAGCTGAAAGTAAGAAAATAAAACCTATTGATTGCTCAGGCAACAAACACAAAATCATCATGTCAAACCAGGAATCACGCTGTCCACTCAAGTCAAGTCAGCATCCGGCTATTCTGATTGACCAGAAACCTCTGAACCCACAGCAGTTGTGCAGCAATGTAGGTGTGAGGAGGACGCCCGGTGGTGTACAGGGAAAGAAATTCAGCCCTGGATTTATCCGCTGGGAGCGGTCCGGAGGGGGGTACTCAGGTTGGGCTGTTGAGGGTTGATTACCAATGTACAGTATATACAACGTGGCCAGTGAGCCCAGTCCTGGAACACACAGGCAGCATGCTCTCATGTGTATGTGTCCCCTGAATGGCAGGCACACAGAGAGGACCGGTAAAAACTTTATGGATTTTTTGACAGTTCAGCGATGTGGAGGCCCACCAGGATTTTCCCAGAATGCCCAATGGCCAGTACATCACTGAGCCAGTATCCATATGGTGTCCATATTGAGCCATTCGGGGAAAGAGGCACCATTTTCCATATGTGTGTATAAGTGTACCATCAAAATGATTTTGAAGCTGCTGTTTTAAGGTTAAATAGTCACATGACATTGCGTTAAACAGTAAAACTTTCCTGTGGGATTGTAAGTAATAGACATTATATTAAGTGTCCCAAGATTTGTTTTAGACTTTATGCAAAAAAAGAAAAAAAATTGTATTTGTTACAGCCCTAAATTTATTGTGGAAGTAGTCATCTAACACATGCTTCCCGCGTTCAGTATTGGCTCTGTAACTGACAAAATGTATTGTAACGGCACAACACTAGTTTGTTTCCGATGAAATAATGAACAAACACAAGACTGTTACATCCTCTTTATCCTAATTCCATTCACCGTAATCCCTCGCCCCTGCACAGCAAACCCACTGACTGACAAGAGAAACATGGGTAGCTGACACTCTAGACTCCAACTTAGAAAAGGCCGTTTCACCACCATCAACCAAACTAAACACTTTGACAGGCTAAGGGACAGTCAATGGTGCAGATACGGCATTCAACAACAAAAGGGGAGATTTCAGCTGGACAAATCCGGTCATTTACATGCTTAACCAGGCTCCTCACAGGTGTTATTCACGTGTTATTGGTAAATACAGGCCCTCTATCTCACATAGCAATAAAAGAAAATCTGAGTAAAATAACACTGAAACTACAACAGACATCTGTAGTAGAAAATGAGCTAATTTCCAAGGCTGGAATGAACACTATATACAAAAATCAAATACATGCACAGAAGAAAAGAAAAACAGTTTTCCTCCTTTGGGATAAAATGTTCAGATCATTAAAAACCATTCAAAGGCAGCATTCTGTCATTAGGCAGGTTCTTAGAGTAGCTTATTCATTTGTAATACACTTAAAATCAAGGTCAAAATTTGGTCAAAACCTGGTAGAAGGAAACGGAGAAATTACTCACCATCTCACCAGGGGTTTTACAGGAAAGAGACCACTGCAGCACATGTAAATGCAGTGTCGTTCCGTAACCTGATTTCACACAGTAAGAAGCTTTCTTGTGCGGCAGTCAGTGGCATGATGCCTTTTGTGTAGTCACTGCTCACTGCAGTCATCACTAGCACCGTCACCAAACCTGTTTTTCCTTTGCACATATTTACACGTCAAACGCTGCCAAAAAGTTGTGGCACTGGCAGCCCGACCTGAGACGAAAACCACACCTCAGTGACCTGTATTTCAGCTGAATGGGACAAGCAGGAAAAGGTAAAGGGAAGGTGGGACAGGCGAAGTAAGAGAAGCTCAACAGACATTTCTTTCATATCAGGGGGAAGATGAGATGCTTTAGACTGCTGACTCTGGGGAAACACCTTTAAGGGGCTACAGGTGAGAAACATACAGACCTAATAACTATTATAGAGTATTAGAGATGCTGTATTGCATAATTAATACTACAGGCCAAATAACTATTATAGAGTATTAGAGATGCTGTATTGCATAATTAATACTAACAGTAAAATCTATCAAACAATGTGTGAATTACACAGCAACTGTGCAACACAGTACTGCTCTTATTCTGAAAGATTCCTTTTTAAACAGTAAATGAAAACATGGGGTGAATATAAGAGGAGAGAGAGACTCACTGAGTGTGAGGAAATGATGAAGAAATAAGTTCGACTTGAACGATCAGAAGGACTAAGAGTCTACAGCCAGGCTTGGCGGCAAATTAACTATGAATACTTGGAAATCCATCCAATAGTTGTTGAGATATTTCAGTCTGAATCAAAGCAGCTGACTGACTGACAGACAAACACGGAGACACGGCAAAAGCATGGCTACAAAGCATCTTTACCGTCACTAACCTGGCAACACATCCTCGTGCATCTATGATGTTTATTGGACGATAACGTCAACCAAGCAAATCATCTTCTTCACAGTAAGAGCCATAATCATTAAGTGTTGCTGGAAAGCTCTTCCTGTAAAGCAGCTGCACAATATTTTGAGTTTGCAGCATGTTAACACTGAAATGACAAAGGGTCAACCATTAAATTCAAACATCCCTCACATGCTTGCCTCTCCATCCACGTGCTGTCTGACAATTGCAGTCAACTACTGCAATTCTGTTGCTCCTTCTGCCTGTAATGAGTTTTCTTTAGTTTTTCAACTTAGCTTTTTTAAAAAAAGAAAGAAAAAACAGAAAACTTTTTTTGTTTGCAATACCATGAGTGGGTGGAAAGCTAACAAAAGCAAAACAAACACACAACAGTAGTATGAAAACACCTGTGGCATGTAAAATCTCCGCAGCCTACAGCCAGCACTTGAACCACAAACAGTTGTTATTTGCGCTGCATCACCCTACACACAAATCAACCACTTCCTTTCTTCTTACAGCTCTTCTTACCTCTGCCATTGCCCGCAGTCTAGACATCACAGATGCTACAGGTATACCGTTTTACAACCACACTTCTGTGCAATAAATCGTCCTGTGACTCCCGAGCACGACAAAGCACTCATGATGATAATTAGAAGACAGTGTTTCAGTCTCCTTACTACCGCTATCACTGCTCCACTCACTCACATCTCTACGATTTGACCTTGCCTCATAAATCTCTTAGCCATGAGCCACTAATGGCCAGTATACATGAAGTGAAAGTGAAATTGGTATGTTCTCACTGACTAAGAAGACACCCACACTGGGCTTGGTCGGCCACAGTGTGAGCAGGACTCTTGCTGGAACTTGTCAAACCTTGACAAAATTCCCATAGTCTACGTCCAACTAGTTATGGCCATGTAATTAGCTGAGTTGTCTTGAGTGTTGTATTTCCAGTTTATCTGCTTTGCGTCTATTTACCATCTTGGGTAGATGAATCAGTTGGGATAAAACATGAATCGAGTTCAGGCATCTTCAAAAGGAATCACTGAATGCACAAGAGGCTGCTCAAGACTTTGTTGTTGTTTTTCCTTTTCCACACTGTACACCTTCAAATTCATTCACACTGTCCCAAGGATCAGTGTGTAAAGTTATGGTGAGCTCTATGGAATAAATTAACTGCAAATAATCTTCATAAATATATGTATTGGATTGCCTTGCATAATAAAAGGGGAAGTAAGAATCCAGTGATAACAGATGTACCTTTAAGAGCAGTCAGAGCTTGTGTGTGTGTGTTTAGGGGCTCATCATCTAAAATTTATTCCTGGTTTCATTTCCCTCACCTGACCCCAAACTTTATCCTCAGTTTGGACCCTCTTCATGGGTTCAGCAATAACAGTGATACCACAAGAACAACAAAAAAGTGAATATGGTGCCAAGTTACAGCTGTCTTAAGTGCAGAGATAACAAAAACCCTAGAAAAATGTAAGTGCTGACTGAAAATTGTACCGAAAGTTGGTGAAACTTTGGAAGTCTCTGGCCTCCCACCTATTTAAAAACCCTGACACACTGACACCTTTATGCTCCAATTCACAAAAGGTGTTTACACCACCATATGTTCATTACACACTGTTCGCTTCACATCTAAGGTGAGATACCCACAACTCTTTAGCTGTTAAAACTTCGTCTAATTCACTTGACAATGTGCCTAAGCCAAAGGCACACCCCCAGTCACATCAGCACAGCATAATGTACAGTACCTGTGAAAAAAAAAAAAAAGTTCCTCTACTTCTTTATCGCTTACTCTATTCCCAGTATCATCATCCTGGTAAACACATATTTCATTAAAAACACCCACTCAAATTCACACTGGAAAGTAAAAACTGTTGTGTGAGTCTTCTTATTGCAGCCTGACCTTGTTCAGAAAAATTGGACCATTGGGGCTTGACTGTTAACTCGCTCACAACACCACAACAACTACTCTCTGTGCTCTGTTTTCTTGCTTGCCCTATCAATTTCCTCCTGTACGCAGTCTTTCTGTTTCTCTCATTCTTCGACTGTACCTTTCTCCTTTCCTCCATTTCCTCCCAACCCTCACAAATTCACACAGTCTGCTGCACAAGCCTTTTTTTTTCCAAGTGAAAATGTAGGCCATCGCTCTGACAGCAGGAAGGCAGCGAGGAGTCGAAGCAGCGCCGCTCTTCTCTTCTTCCCCGCATTCTGCTCGCTTACAGCAGCTGAAGACAGTATGCATAAATGTGTGTATGCGTGTGTGTGTGTTGCTGTCTCGCACTGAGTCAGAGCACCAGAGTTGAGGGACAAACCACAGCACACAGCAGCCCATGCTACACAGGCTACACGAGAGCCAATCTGTTTCAGCTTTGCAGAAACGAGAGCTCCTGCACGTCCCATTGCATAATATCAAAGATGATCTGAAACGCTCAGAAAAAACTGTTTATCTACACTCTGATTTGTGACAACACTGATCTGCCAGGACTATGTAAACCGTGGCCCCCCACACTGCATGCTGAAACTAGACCAGAAATGTAGACATCGCACCTTGATTAAAGGAAAAATGCATCAAAAAAAAAAAAAAAAAAAAGATGTGGGCTGGTGAAATCTAAGTACAGATTACTTTTAGCTTCACCTGCCAAAAAAGTAGTATCATTCACCCCCACACTACTTCCTAACACGGAGAAGATAAATATAAATTTCCAGAACATATATAAGAGCAAGCACACAGCCACTTCTGAATCAGTCATCAAGATCAAGATCAAAGTTTAAGGTCAAGCAAAACGTACTTCCCCAATCTATGCATACCTTGGTCACAATAACCGCATTTAAGGGATCCTTATCAAATGTTTATAATATGATTATGTAAAGAAATAAGTATCAGGCAATATATAGAATATGAGTATCTGTACTGGAGTCATAATCTACGTATTAGATTCCACAGTAAAATACTGAATGAGATATTTAAAACAACCACATGTATAATTTGAAAATATCCAACTCTTGCGCCCCCTTGTGGCAATAACAAAAAGACACACACCACGTGACGTACCGCCTGTCTTGAACACCTGACGGCACTCCTGCGCCTGGTTCAGACACCGCTTTCAACTTCATCTGGGAGTCTTATCACAAGACTAAGACTTCACATGGGACTATCAAAGTCATTAGAATACATCATCTGGGCACCATCAACATATAGACCAAATTTCACTGCCACAAACCGAATACTTATAGATACTTATAGATATTTCAGTCTGCAGCAACGTGGTGGGTCGACTAAAATCACAATCGCTGCCTTAAAAAACCCACTGGAGAGCGGTGGCTTTCACATGAACAGCTGAGATCAGTGACACTAATTTATGAATCAGAGGTTCTCACTAGGTTACACTGGGATGCAATCAAAGTTTGTTTTATTCACTTTATGAACAGTTATATATGTGTTATCATCATCCCCTTACAATAAATTACTAAATCATCCATTTTTCCTACAGTCCTGGGTTTCAATACCCAGTAACACAACAGGGCTTAAATTAAGGGTTGTGCTTATGTAAATGAAGTGGTGAAAAGTTTGCTCTTTTGATCCACTTGAACAACAATCTTTCACTGTTCCAACCACGCCAGCGGGGCTGAGTCGACATGTTGCGTCCCAACGTTGACAGTGATCTCAATTTGGATTTTAAAAAGGACACGTCAGCAACTTCAATTTGGCTTGATGCTGAACAACAGGACAAACAAATCTCTAGAGGGACAACCAAGTAAAGACAGGGCAGTGGCATCAAACAGCTCACAGTGCACTCCATCCAAAGACGAGCAAGATACTTGTTTAGAAAGACGATGAAGACATTACCTTAGATTACCTTAGACCCAGATTAAAAAAAAAAGGTTAAAGTGACTTAAAAAACTAAGATTGTGAGATACAGATTTACATATATATGACAGCAAAACCAAACTCTGACAACTGCATACACTGAGAAATTCAAGTGCTATCATCCCAAAAGAGTTGCCAGCCAGTGTGGTAGGTGGCCCTCGCTGATCCATTTGCCACCACAGACAACATTCATCAGTATTCACAATGAGCTGAACGTTCATCAGAGCATCAGAGCAACATTTTCACAGGTTGCTTGCCGGTGTCCTGGGGGGTGCAAAACAAACAGCATGAACACCTACTACAGCTCCAGTACAAGAATGCTGTGACAGTGGCAGGCAGGCTGCAGCGGTGCTGAGTGCTAAAATGGCTGCTCATTCTCCATACAGACACAGAGCTTAGCTGAGAGGAGGAGGGCTCCCACTCCCAACAATTTCCCTCAAATGTGGCTCATCCTTAGGTAGTCTTAACAGCTTGTGTGTAGAGCTATTAATGGAAATGCCATTTCAATTGTTTGCAATGGAATGAATATTAAACACACAAGAGTGTACTCTAATGAGAGATGTATAAATCATCAAGCAGCAACAATTTCCTCCTCCATCTCACTCCACAAACACATCAGTATGCACTAACTCTGTCTGTTAACTAGAGAGGTGAAGGTAACTACAGCACTTAAGCACGTCACCACGCATTGACAAGATTTAGTTAAGGGTCTTCATCTCATCTCCAGATTCAAGGCACATTTTTCGGAGGAGAGAGAGTGCATCATTTATGTGATATGATATATATGTTTGCCTGTATTTTTTGATGTGTCGTATACGCCACAAGGCAAAACTAATGAGACATTGTTTTTTTTTACTGAAGTCTGAAGAAGCGATAAAAAAACAAACAAAGAACAACAACAACAACAACAACTAATCCCTTTCAGTTTCTAAGTACAGCGTTTTTGCTTTGTTGTTTACAGTCAGGTTTTATTCTAGGCACAAACTTTGAACTGAATAACTCTATATACTGGCCCTTATCTGGGCTACATCTTAGCCTAGAGAGGCCCAGCTACAATGCTTTCACTTACAACATTACAAAGTCTGCAACACCGACACTGGACAAACAGATAAATTGGAATGATCAGGCGCAGTCAAGCAAAACAAAGTAGTCGACTCTGACTTTCTACAGATAATGGATTTTTAGAATTTAATAAGAAGAAGCTATTCAAGTATTTTATTTGATAAAAATGGATTTCTGTGACTTACAAATAACTATATAAAGCTGACTGCCACTGACAAAATTAAGGTCATAAAAACTGTCTTGGAATTTGTGATTTTGAGGCTTTATGAGTAAAACTTACTTGGCTTAATGTCACATGGAAGAACTTAAAGGAAACTTTATTTAACATGTTAAAATTGGATCTACTGAAACATCTTCCTACTCTATTTCTAAATAAAACAGATTTATGTTTAAGACACTCAAAACCCCATTCAACCTTATTATCAGAGATTTATGTTTACATGAGACAGAACTCACGTCCATCATTTACCCAACTGCTTTAACACCATTTTCTGCAGCACCTCTGGCACACAAAGGTCGAATTTCAAAGTAATTTGAATGCTCAGCTGTCATAACCAAACTATTGCATTGCTTTCTTTCAAATAAGAAAATCTCAAAGTGACAAGATGTTGAGTGTTTTTAGATTTTTCTTTTAGAACGTGTCTTTAAAATGCAGTCATTAATAGCTAGTTACTGATTCTTTTAATGGACATAGTAAAAACATGCAGAACAGTCTGTTTCCAGCTTCTCAAATGAGAAGATTCTCTGCTTTTCTGTATCAGACATCATTGCAAACTAAATATTTTTGGGTATTTGAACTTGTGGTAAAACAAAACAAGAAATCTGAAGATGTCACATTTGACTGTGAAGTTGTAATGAGATGGTGATGCATTTTGACACAAGACTCAATGATTAATCAACAGCAAAACCTGCAGATTAATCTACAGTGAAATTAATCATTAGCTGTAGCCCTAATTCATCCATTCACTTGGCTTTTAAGCTTTTAAGACAGCACCAGGAACACAAGAAATTACAGGTATATTAAGAGAAAATGAGTTGAATTAAGGTGAATTTAAGGTTACTTTTGCCCATTAGATTAATTAGCTACTGATAATTAATGCTAACCTCTCTTCTGACTGTAATGTTATGTTCTTTATCTACTTTTGAGCATTTTCTTATACACTCTTTGAGTTGTGGAGTTGTACTTGAGTTGCCAAGGATGAGGGGCAATTTGCTGTACGCCATGAGGTCAACGTGCCCTTTAAGTTTTCGCGTTCGGGACTCAAGTTGCACGTGAATCAAACGAATTGCAGCGACACCTTGAGGCCGATCAGACTGCCTTACATAAGAACAGCCCGATCCCTTTCCTTGCAGGTGGTAAAATGTGTCACCGAGCGCTGCACGTTATGCATTCAGCCGGAGAAGACGGTGTCGGTGAAATGTAGTAACGTTATGTGGAAAAATCAACAATGAGTCAGGCATGTTTGGAGGCCCTCAGCCCATCCTCCCCCCGCTGCGGCGGCCAGTTCAATCAAGGTTTGTCAGGATGACATGCTGTCATGCATTCACGGGGGTGTCTCTCGGTGGGCTTACCTGTTTTGTCGTCCGTTGAACCTGTTAATAATGATCCTGCCAACGGGGTCTGGCTGTAAGTTATCACGCTGGATGATTAATTCCCATGCAAACGGCAGCTTAGACTGTGCGTAACACCAGCCAGTTAGCTAGCTCAGCTAACCAGCTTAACTTACTGCTTTCTGGCGACAAGGATAGTCAGATGTCTGACTTTTTTTTTTTATCCACTGTTACTTTGGATTGATAATTCTGCGGTCAGCTGTGGCGATCATGTTATGAACTCAAGTGGGTTAGCTTGGAAACCGAGCAAAAGTTGTACGTTAGCTGGCTCGCTGGCAATTTAACGTCAGCTTATGTTGACAAACAAGCCTGCGTGGTTAAAATCACACACGACTTGAAGCTAGCTAACGCCAAGCTGTTAGCACGGTTAGCGTAGCTAGCTAACCACCTTGCTAAATCCAAACCTTGTTCCAAAAATCCTGTTTCGCTGTGTCCGACTTATATCCCATCGGCAGTGGCAAATCGTCAGTAACTCCGCGAATCACTTGCGGGTGGTTTCTGTGTTTCAATGACGGCGCACTCGCGTTTGCAAACCCAAGTTATCGCTTTGCTCTCTGCTCTCCGCCATTTCCAATCTCTCAACACAAACAAACAGGGCTGCTCGTGCACGCGGAGCGTCGAGGCGCGTTCACGGGGAGGGCAGTGGGCAGAAGCCTCTACTATGTTGATGAAGTAGACACGACTGTTAATTACAGGTCAATAATGAGACGTTTGTATTAACCCAAAAACGATGCGCTGTGAGGACACTACAGGGAGTAGGCTCAGTGTAGATGTACTCAGTGGTGTGGCCCCAAGCATATGCAACCCCAACAGGCCCCCCTCCTTCAAATTCAGATGTTAGGTCTGTACAAATAACTGAATCAGCAAGTAAACACATGCATGTCCAGTGGATAATAGGGTGATCAGCATGAATGGATTACTGAACAGGCCAAAGGGGACAAGCCTAGGGGCCCAAGGGGTCAGAGGGCCCTGATCCAGAGCCACTGTTGTGACTGTTAATATTACTTACAAAGTCACACTCAATCAAACAACTACAAATAGATGCAAAACGACCACATATAGACACAAAATGACCACAAAGTAAAACAAATCAATTACAAAGAAATGCAAAATGACACATGATGAAGTCACATGGTAGATAATGTGGCTGTGACCACAAAGAGAAACACAACAATCACAAAGACACAAAATGACCCCGAGTAGAAAAAGACACAAATTGACTACAGAGCAACACAAATGCATGACCACGTACTAAGTACAATGTGGTCGTGTCTGTAGTTGTTTTGTGTCTCTTTCATTCTGGGTGTCTTGTGCCTGTGTGTGAGCTGTGGGGCCCTTTTACATATCTGTGCCCAGAGAGCCACACTCTCGTACTCTGTCTATGATAAACAGTACCCAGAAGTGTTTATAACACATTTAAGAGAGTCTGCACAATCTGAAACATCAGCACATTTCAGTCCCCATTTTTAACAGACTTTAATGACTGTGTGAAGCGTCACCGTGAGGTTTTACAACATTGTTTTTACTAAATTATTTCTGTCTTCACTATACTCTGGGCATGAGGCAAAGGTGGAAAACCAGCTTGTTCTGGCCCCTACATTGACAAAGGATTACTGTATTTCATTATTAAAGACAGAAGAAGAATTCACTGTAATTAAGTTTTATTTGCACAATTAAGGAGAGTTAGGTTCCAACAAGTGCCAGCCCGGCCTGTTGCAAGCAAGTTGAAGCATAATAATACATAAGAAACCGAAAGGCACAATCCAAATATAGACAACACAGGTCGCCTGAGTAATGAAACTGAAAAGACAGGATTAAAACCTGCTATCACTCGCTCTGGTACAGAGAGTATACTATTGAGTAATAACTCTCTGTAAGTTATTAAACCTTTGGGATGCTGCTGCAGGTTTATTTTCCTCAGTAATAGTTGTAAGCACAATAGTAAAAGTGATCAAAACACTTAATGAGCTCAGTTATCCTCAGTAACATGAGAAGGTGAAAGTAGCACTGCAGCTCTGTCTCCTAGAGGTTCTCATTTTGTTCTGCATATGAGAAATTGTGCGTTTAATCCTTAAACAGTCAATGCCAATAGTTCATTTATACTGCTAATAAGACAAGATTTACAAAATTGAAGATAAGAATAGACTTAACTTTGGGTTTTTATTATTTTTTTTGTTTATGACCATTTACCTCACTACTCCTCTGGATTCTCTGTTCAAAGCACAGGCCTCCTGAAGCAGTATGTGTTGGTGCACTGCACAAAATCCATAGTGTCTGGTACACAGTGATGTATCCTGTCTGATGCACTGTAGATACATAATTCATAAGTGTAGTTAGGAGCTTTATTGTCTATGATGTGGGAAATAATCTTTGGTTTCACTATGCGGCAAAAAAACACAGGACAATTAATGATGACAGATATCAAGAACAGCAAAGAGCATTATTTAAAAATACATCAGTACAGTTTGAGCTAAAACCACTGAGTACACTGAGGTCTTGTCTTCAGCCCTGAGGGATCTTTGCTTAGCCATTTTTTTTTTTTTTTTTGTTCGTGTTTTCTGCTGCACTGGTTCTCTTCTTATATAAACGTTTGTAAAAGTTCTGTATGGTACAAGAAAGGAATTTATATCAATAATTCAGTTTGAATGTGCAGGTTGATTTCAAATGAATTTATAAACAGTGATTAAAAGGTTCCCACAGTATCTGATTCTACCACTTATACAATGTTTTTTCCAACAGTATCCAGCATTTCCCAAAGTCAAAGTTCTGAGATTATTTTAGTTAGAGTTACTTGTATTTAGTTTACAAAATGCCAATGGCTGTTTCCACCTCCTCAAATAAAAAAATTAGCTGTTTTTCTCTCTCTCTCTCTCTCTTTTTTTTTTTTTAACTCATATCATAGTTAAATTTAATGAGCTGCAGAGTTGGGATTTAATTCTTTGTGGCTTCATCACTTAGAGCAGCACCTTTCACATCACACTAGGTCACTTGACCCACCGTCCATGTAAAAATATTGATTTTTGCAGATTTAATGTTCCCCCTGGTATGAAACAATGTTTTGGAGACTTACGTGGACTTTGCTCTGTCAGAGTATGGAGATTTTAAACAGCACCTCTCCTGATGCGTACTGTTTCTGTGCTCTCTAACGTCATAGACGTGTACAGTTGTTTTTAAAGTTCAAAATATACTTTAGGTTTAGTATATCTCCTGTTTGACTCCAGTCTGTTAAATATCCTGTTAAATATCTACTACTCCAGGCTCCTTCCCATGTATTTTGTGCTTTGAATATTGTGATGAAATTACATGTGAGAACAAGAGTAGCGTGTGTATGGGCGTGTGTTTAGGGGATATTCTGGGAAATACTCTGAGAAGTAATTACATTGTGTGTAATATGTTGATTGGTCACTTACATTCCTTTAGAGCCTGCAGTCTTACTTCAAAGTTCAAGGATATGACTCACGAAAGGAGGTATTTGGACTTATGGGAATTCTAACGGCTTCATCATTGTTCGTTTGGGTTTTACTGGTTTCTTTTTTCATTTTTAATAATTGTTGGTAAGTGCCTGGTTATAGCCTGATAAAAATGAGTGACACACAGTTGCTTATCTTAAGAACGTTTCAATAACTGCCCAAATTTACTGTGTGTACAACAGCAGACTTACTCACAAAATGCAAATCACCTATAATTGATTTACAGCCGCGATGCCCTCAGTTGGCTTGACTCCCAGACATTTTCATATGGAAAGGGTGATACCCTTTGATACCTGTGAGCCAAGGAAACAGACTCCAAAAGTGCTCACTGAGTCTTAATATCTAAAACAACATTTTAAAAAAACAGCCCAAAAACACAATGGTAGAAGTTAAATTAGCTACTAAGACAAATTTCTATAAACCCAATAACCCATAAAACAGCGAAGACTGAAAGTGCAGTGGCAGTATAAACACATTCTGCTGCCATTTCCATAAAAACTGCATCCAGCCAGAAAATGCATGCAGAAAAACATCATTCTGTCTCTCTCTCTCTCTATATATATATCATTCTGTCTCTCTCTCTCTCTCTCTCTCTCTCTCTATATATATATATATATATATATATAAAACAAATCATGAACAGATTAGAGGAATGTTACAAAGTTAATCAGCTACTGACTGGTAATCACCATAGACACATAATTTTAGTAAAATTATCTAAATTCATTTTTATTTGCTTCACATTTACATGAAGTATATACTGTTGGATATTTCCCTAAATAATGTATCTTGTGGACAATAGACCATTGTGGAGTGAATTCTAAAAAGGTCTTTGGGTTTTTGTTTTTTGTGTTTTACCCCCTTTTACACAGAAAAACTGCAGCTACAAGAATACCACGAATTGCTGGACTACATGGAGAGAGCACATGAGCAGTTCCAGGAACACATCAGAGAGATGAACACAGCTATATTTAATAAAATGGATGAGGACACAATTATCTGCCAGGTCTTGGTGGGTGAGTGGTGGCTGTCTTTTATTTTAATCCTTACTATACAAACACTTTTGTGTAAATTTTTTTTTGCACATTGATTTACACTGAATGTTCATCTGAATGTTTTCCTCTTAAATTTAAATTCAAGTGCTTTTTCCCCCCCAAACAAACACAGATCTTAACAATACATGGAGTCACTGAGATAACATCTGCATTAACTGTTTATTACCACACTGCCAGGTCAGACAGGGCCCCACAGAAAATTAGGTGAAATGTGAAGGTCACATGTGAAAACTATCATGTTGGGACTGTGGGAAAGGTTAAACACCTCTAGCTGAACAATAGTGAGGCTGCAACCAGTACCAAGCAGCCATATTAATTACTCAGTTACTATAAATGCATAATTGTAGGGAGTATTTTAACAAAGAAGACGGCGGTTGAACCAACAGCATTTGCATTATATAGTATGACTGGTAACAATATCAGAACTGCTGTTTCTAGAGGAAAATAATAGATTGCAAGAGACACATTTATTATTTTTTTTGGCTCAGTCTGTCCTGAATTGCCGGCATAAGAATTGTGTATTAACTGTGCCCTCAAGGAGAGGCTCAAGGGTGTTATGGTAAAATCCTTATCGTGCCTGTCTGCTAAAGACAAATGTTTCTACTTGCCTGACAAATGTGCAAACACAAAAGTCCACTGAGGTACAGCTGAATAAACGCTGCTCTCAACTGCAGCAAGGAAAATAAAGAACGCCGAATTTTAGCTGGTGAGGATTCTTATCAATGACTTCTCCTGAACTGCCAGATGTTCTACTCCTCAGCACATCAGAAGGATGTAGAAGCTGAAGACGGGTGAATCTCTTCTGACACATTATGATCTCTGTTCTCCTCATCTGAAACAGCTTTCTCTCTCTCCAACCGCAGGCATCAACCTGGAATTTATTTTATCTACTGATGAGAGCATCAAGCAACTCTACTAACACTGACTGGCTCAACACAGCTGCTGTCAGATGAAATTGAAAATCTTACCATTTCACAAGTGGAACAATTTAGTCCTATATTCTAAAGTTGACTTCATGACCTGTGTGGCAGGTGACCAAACTTGAGCTCAGACCCCTGAAAACACAGCCAACGTTCCACAAAGCCAATGCAACTGGAATCAACACAGGTTAGATGCTACATTTTTAACTATAATTCGACTGAGACTGTTTTAAGATAACTGCATTTGAGTCTATTCAAGGTTTTTTTCTAAACAGGAAAGACTGAAATTTTAAATTCTTAAATATGGAGTAATCATCTGTAAAATACAAATCTTCCCTTCAGAGTATCGTGTTGCGCAAGGTACTTCAGATTCTAAATTAATAGTTCAGGTTTGGTTCTTCAAACTTACAATTTCAGCAGTTCCTCTGCCGATCAAGTGCTGAGATGGTAAAGCAGGATTTGTAAAGTTTAAGCATTTGAGATAAGAATTTCTCATCCACTGTGCTCAGAACAGATCTGACAGAAGAGCTATGTAATCTGAAAACTACATTCTTAATACACAATGAATGCGTATGAATGAAGAGAAAGTGTAAACCCACATTTAAAAGATTTACTCACATTTCATGCCACAGCACAAGAGGACAAGGCTGATATTTTTCCATCTTCAAATAAAGAACTGTTAATGTGATAACATACATCTGAATTCAAGGCATGATACACTTGGTTAGATGGTAGCCTATTTTGTTTCTGCATTTCTATATATATATATAGGTGTGTGTGTGTTAATGCAACTTATGTGCTCAGTGGTGTTAAAGTGCTGTGGCACCATACACTAATATTATACCAGTGCTCACAGAGATGATCATATATTACAAATTCATAATCATAAAACAATAGCCATCTTTTTGTAAACTGAACTAATTAAACAAGCTTTATGGAAACACATATTTTATGATTTTAATCTTGTAAATTACAGCTGTTTTGATGCATTGACATACAAACAATGTGATGCCCACAGTTCTGTTCATTTTACAGACATAATTCAATGAGCAGAAGCTTCTGAAGCCTCTTTTCCTGTTGTTATTTGAAGTTGAAGAATATTAACATACACTACAGAGCGTAAGCTCACTGTCTTTTGGAGGGATCTGAAGTCATTTGAAGAGTTTGAACTTGCGCAGCAGTGGCTGGACAGTCTCTTTAGGATATGGCTTCAGAGCCAGGCACGTGGGGATGTTCTCTGGTTGTTCAATCCAAAGCTTGTGGGACACCCCGGCCTGAGTCAGATTTTCTGATAGGCCCGAGAGGGCAGCCTCGTCTGGAGCCTAGAGACAAGTAATGCACACACAGTTAAGCCAAGATATTTAAGAATTTATGTAACACAGGCCTCTATAATTCATACATATATACTCCAGAATTAATTTCAAGAAACCATATGTGAAACTACTTATTTGCTATTTTAGTACTGAAAAGTACATCTTGTTTGGCTAGGGCATACTGAAGCAGGAGTTCAATTCAGTAACCTACAGGACTGTAATATTTAGAAGACCCAGTAGTTATATTAACTTCAGATACATGACATATAAGGAAATCATGCATAGAGAAAAAAACTAACAAACCAAATTCCGTTCGAAATTTTGTCTTTTAAAACAATTAATTGCTTATCAGCACAAACCTGTCGGTGCTAGAAAATAATTTACCAAATTACTATAATCTATCGATATTGTTTTTCAATTCGGAACTAATATTGCACGCCAAATTACACTTTTCTTGAGTAACACTGAGGTTTTTTTTTTTAAAAATTGCTTTATTTGCGATTCCTATCCTCTCGCCCGTGTTGGCTAAATACTGTGAAGGAGGATAGCTAGTGCTAACCGGCTGAACAATTACACCATATGTAAAATACGTTTAGCCGAATAATACAAGTAACGGGGACACGTTATAATGTTTTATCTCTTAAAAGATGCAACTGTTTTACGTTTGGTAACAATCCAGGCAACACTAAAGTGACGGATATTTGAGCGAAGTTTGGCGTGACGTGTCGCGCTTACCCCAAGCACCACTTTATGCATGGAGTCCAGCTCTGCCAAGTACTGCTGTGTGTCCGGGTCCGAGTAGTGCAGGTGGATGGCGGCGGTAGCGGCATGACAAGCCTGAGTTATCACGGCTCCCAGGGGCCAGGACAGTTTGTGAACCAGATCCGACCGGACAACAACGTACTGGACCAGCCGGCCAGGAGACCCGGCTCCCGAGGCCGCCATTTTCAGCCCGTACAGGAAGGAATTCTGGGTTTGTTTTCTTTCCGGGTCAACCCCTGAGCGGCTCGTCGTGAAGAGATATTAAGAGACACTAACGCCCTCTGACGGTTAGTTTTAAAAGCTCATGGTAAAAACAGCCTGTTCGTGATACCAGCAAAGGAACAATCTGGACTCTTCATTTAAAGATAAATATAATTTGACCACATGAATTATGAGTATTTATTCTGTTTGAAACGGCAAACATGTTTAAACTAAATGTAATTCACCAATTCATTAAAAAAAATGACTAGCAAACACAAGTAAATGTCACAATAATTATTTATTAAGCATACACATTATAATATAAATATAAAATATGCTATTTTTGTTTTTAAAATTGGTGAGACATCATTATATCTGTGTTGAGACAGACAACCATACAAACAGGTTTTAATATTCTACCAAAATCTGCTGAAACTTCTATGCAGCTGTAACAAACTTGCCATGATGGTGCCGTCCTAATATCAGAGCCTGTATTCATGGAGCATATCAGAGGTGTAACTGATCTAGGATCAGGTCCATGTAAATGTTACCATAAATGCGGAGGCAAACTGGTCTTAGATCAGCGCTCCTAGTCTAAGATGCTGTATGCAGTGGGCCCACGTACAGAGAGAGCACAATAACCTACCATATATTTCTTTATATATATATATATATATATATTTCTTACTGTAATCCAACAATGGCAATTAGCAGCATGATAATGCACCACTCATTTTTTTCTAGTTCCAAGAAACTGCAAAATAAGTTAGGAAGTAAAGAAAAAAAATAAACAAAACATCAAACATACTGATGATCATTGTCACTGTACTAAGAGAGAGACTCGTCCACAGTGAAACAATCAGAGATAATCAAGCAATCAAATCAGATCAGAGTGATGACATTTGACAGTCAGGATCGGGTTCAATTCAGTTTCACCTCAGCCAACAACAGGAAGTGGATGATCATTACATTTTTACGAAAATGAAAATTCATGACATCAAGTTCTGTGCGTTTCATTGACAGATCAATGAGAATTCATTCTCAAACCATGAATTACAGTTTCAGTTGACTGAATCTAAAGTGAATTGATCCCCAAACCTATCAATGACAATAAAGAACAAATAGTTTTAACATTTTTTCTCTTTTTTTCTGTGTTTTTTAAGTTTGTTTTTTTTAAAGTTTGGTCGACATGCTGAATCCTTGTGTTTGCAGGTTTGTGGTCATTCAAAAGGAAAAGTACTGAGCGAACCACTCCTGGCGCTGGGCGTCCGGGGAGTCGATGGCGGAGTCCTTTGTTTCAGGAGGGCTTCAGGACGGGAGCGCCAAGCCACCACGACAGAAATAAAAACAACATTGAAGACAAAAAAAAAAAAAAAAAAAAGAAGAGTCAGGGAATAATCCACAGTGTCTGACAGAGATGAACAGTAAACCCATACGTTTAATCAAGTTCTGTTTTTATGTTTAGTTTTAATTTCATGCTGCTTTATACTTCTACTTCACAACATTTCAAAGCCAAATGTTAGACTTTTTACACAACTACATTTATTTGGCAGATGCAGTGACTAGTTACTTTACAGTGTGAGATTTTCACACAAAATTTATGATCTGATTCTAAAATATGATGCATTGTTCTGAGCCTGAATATTTTATTATTACTATTTTCAAAGCAGATCCCCTTGTTTCAAGTTCTTTCTTTGTTTTTATCAAAGTGATTTAAAATAACAGGTTGAATGTGGAATTCTTGCTGCATTTTTTTGTGTGTACAGTGATGTCTTAATGAGATGGTTTAATTTTATTTTTTTGCACATGATAAGTACTTTTACTTCTGATACTTTCAGTGCATTTTGCTGGTAACACTATACTTTCACATTGTGGTATTTCTAATTTCACTTAAGTAAAGAATCAGAGTTCTTCTTCCACCTCTGGTGTCTGGTTATCTTTTATCCTTTCTGTGTGTTTTGTGCTTAAACTTACAGAAGTAACAAAAAGCACACATTTTTACTGGCTACAGTCAGACACCAGGCCACATCTCTTTCTGTGCTGAGTGTAATTGTTCTTTTTTTTAAAAAAAGTGAATCTATCTGTTTAAGACTAAACCACTTTATGGCTGGATTTGATCCAGGCTTTGCATGAAAAACAGAATTACAACCTTCAACAAATCCCACTGTGAGGGTTTAAAGGTATCTGAATGTGTAGACTACTTCTCTGTCCACAGGGGGGCAGCAAAGTCATTGTCAGACAGATACTATGTGCTGTGTCCCATTTCTACACCATCAATGCTGGATTTTCCTGTTTGTGGTCACTGGGGCCAAAACAAAACAAAAATGTTGTTTGTCCCTGCTGCCTTGAAGCCTCCATCAAGTACAATGCACACACAAACCAACCAGTTGCTTACTCATAATAATCTGTTGAGACTAAAAAACACTCTGATGTGTTGAATTTTCCATATTGGCCTGTAATGGGCCTTTAATGGTGTTTTCAGGATGACAGAGAAACTTCTTTTGTGTGTGTGTGTGTGTGTGTGTGTGTGTGTGTGTGTGATACAGTATCTGTGTGGCATCTGTCGATAATCAGTGAAAACTGTGCATGTGTATGAAGAGACGAAGCTGTAGCTTCAGGGACATGTTGTTTCCCAAAGTTTGAACTAATTAGGTTGAGTGTGTGCATCTATCAAAACAAACAATTATCGGAGCCACTTTCTTAAACAAACAGTCCCATAACCCCAGGGTAATATTTACTTCTTCTTTTTTATTTTCTTCACATACCCTCATCAATTACTTCCCAAAAGGCTTCACTCATATTTGTTCAGCCTGATAAATCATTTTTACACTGAACATGGTCACAGTTCAGACGCAGAGCCTATATTGCTGTATGTACAGTACTTTACATACAATACTTCTATATTAAAAAGAAAAATGAGCACAATTTTAATTTAAATGAAGGAAGATGCAGTTTAATGCATACTAGTGACCAAAACGAGTCCCTGGCACTGCCTCTGTTCAACACCATGTGTGGCTGTTTGAAACAGTTCATGCCACAAATCTTCTATTTCCTCTCTCCTCTACATTCACATTCCCATCGGTCCCAGTTGCCCCGGACTGAAATGAGCCTTGTCATTAATGTCCGGACTCTTATAGGCACATCACATCAGACTACAGTATAATATAATATAGTCTAATTAATTTAGATAAGGTTTGTCATCTGATGAAAGCTTTTTGAAGGGTTTAAGAGATGAAGACTCTGAGACCCGATGCTTTGAAGGGGTCACATTTACAAATCGCTGATCACTCAGCTGTTAGGAGAAGAGCGACTGTCGGGGCAGAGCGATCAGTCCAACTGGAAATGTTTGTCAAGAACAAAGAGTGTGTGTGGAGAGGAGGGGTGAACCATTTAACGGAGTCTGGGGAACATTTCAAAGCAGATCTGTAATATCTGACCTCATACTGTCATCGCTCGGCTCTGTTGTGTGTCTGCGCGCGCGCGTGTGTGTATGAGTGTGTGTTAATGTAGTGCTCCTGCATTCCTACCAATAGCAATGAGTTGTATTAATGTGTGTCTTTGTTTCTTAAGAAAACCAGGATCCTTTTAAGAACATTTGTATGAGTGTGATGTGTGTGTGTGTGTGTTTTGTAAAAGCAAAAGGTGTGTCCCATGATGACAAAGGTTCGTCCGGAGCTTTTTGCAAAGCAGCCATCCCATCTTTCTTTACATAAACACCAGAAAAACATGCAGCAGAATGAAAAAATATCCAAAACATGCTCCCACACACACACCCACACACTCACACATGCCATAAACCTAACTAATGGTGCTTAAAAAACACACTTTTTGGCATGCAAACACACACACTGCACTAGTCACATGAGAAGCATGTTAGACAATTTATCATCATATCAGTTCACACCACAGGGACCAATCAGAGACGCATTTATTGGACCATAGAGGTGAGTCGCAAAGCTGATTTCAAAGTAAGACACCACCACACACAGAGAGGACTGTCCATGATAGCAAAAGACAATATCGACTTCATTAGAAATAGTTTATTTATTTTGTATGAAAATAATCCATCCCATTTCGACTGGAGGAGGAAAAGTGCAGCGTGTGCAACATGCTGAAAGTCAGATGAAGATGAGGATGAAAAAAAAAACAGAATCACGAAATGGCACAATGCAACAACACAAAGGTACAACAAATATCAACAGCAAGTTGTATAACTTCCTAAACAGAACAGGGAAACAGCATGCACACTGTTAACATGTTCAGACTGACGGACACACAAATGTGGAACGGAAAAACAGAAAATAAAAAACATGCCCCTTTTGCATTCCAAGGCCATTCTGTGCAGCTGCGGTCGCATATGTTCAGGTTGTTATGTGGCTGTTAGAAAGAAACAACAGTCTAATCTTACATTTGTCCTTATTGTACTTATAATAGTCGGACTAACTAGCTCTACACTGTCGTCATGAACTGTTTGCCTTTTGGCTAGAAATGAGAAGCCTGCTTTTCTCTAGCAGTAGCTGAAATCAGTAGCAAATTGTTGTAACTTCTGAGTGGTAAATCTGCCACTGTAATCTCCGTAAGATGTCGAACAGTGTGTGAGAACACAAGGCTTGATGGGTAACATCAGTTACTGGGAGAGGGCCTTAGCTAATGGTCAGTTACAAAACTTTAGAGCGTTTGAAGGCTTTTATTTTACACTCAGCAGCTCGTGAAGATGGTGATTTCATGCTCCTCGAGGTTTGTGAAAGGGCCAGACTCGGCACAAAAGGATGAAAACGTTAAGCTCTTGTTATTGTTCCATTGAGAAGTTTCTTTATGAAGCCAGGAACAGCAGAGTTCAGGTGGGTTTTTTTAAATAATCATTTTAAAATACAGCTTCTACATTCATGGTTCGACTCAGGCTATGAGTCACATTAGTAAGAGTGCTTTAACCTCTTTAATGCACAGGATTTTCTAATTAAACAGAGGCCTGTGATTGGATGACTGATGCATGGACTGCATGGACTGACCAGCTTGCTGCCCATCGGGGCTGAAAAGGTCTCACCTCATAAATTTCTTGGGTTCGGTGGGAGGGGTCGGCGGGGGAAGAGCTTTGTTGGAGTTGAGCTCAAGTTGGTGGAGGGGGGAGTTGGGGATGGGCTCTAGACGGCTGGGCTGGGCTGGGGGCGGGGGTGGGGGCTGAGGGGGCTGCCCACTTCCTGTACCCACCATGCCCACGCCCATACCTGCTGCCTCCAGAGCCCTGAGATTAGGAGAGCTGCTGAATCTGCTGGCTGCTGTTTTCTCATTCTTTTTCTTTTGCTATACAGACAAAAAAAAAAGAAAAGGAGGGGCACGGGGGTCAAAAAAGGATCAAAAGGGAAGTTTAAACCAAAATAATAATAAAAGATAAGAAGAAATGGAGGGAACAAAAGGGAAAATGGAGTACAGGAAGAGCTCTAAAGGTCGTAACAGTCCAGCCGGTGAGACAGGAAAAGAGCAGCGTGCTAACTTTATCATATTTACATGTTGATCGAAGAAAGAGTGAATGGGTCAGTCTGGAGACGGGCATCACTCAGTCTCAGTCTGAAAGCACCAGTCGCTCTGAGCAGAATGGAAATTCAGATGAGAAGAGATGTGTCAAAGCAGGAAACCTCTCACACTAACAAATGGCTTGGAAAGCAAAGGAAAGCTGGAGAAAAAGTAGGAGGAACAATCGAACCGGGTGGAACAATCACTCACACGTTAACAGACACGTGGTAAATTAAACATAGTGAACACACATCACATTTACTGATATGTGGAAAAAATACATGTAACAGCAAGAACAAAAATACTGGAAGTTATAGAACCCGAGAGATGGAGTCAACAGTTATATATATATATATATATATATATATATATATATATATATGACCATGCAGTAGGAGCCATTCAACTCAGACACACTGTGAAGAATGAAGTACATGTTATCCAGATGCACTCTGAGCTTTTATTTTTCTCAATGAGCTTCTCACTGAGAGTCCTGAGATCCTGCATGAGCACAAAGTTTCGACAGTGTTGGTTAGACTGCTTAAGACATTTCTGTATTTTTTGTTTTTGTTTTGTTGTGCTCTTTTTAACTGGTATGAAGTGGGCGGGGCTCAGTTGGAACAAAGTGATGTCACAAACTTCAATGGACCAATCATGACTTCGCAAACCTCACTCACACAGTCCTAACAAAGAAAATGAACTGTGTTAAGTTATTAACAAATAAATAATGTACACATGTAACTGTGTTGCTAATGGTGCTTTAAAATTTGACTGAATTAGACTAAAGTAGCGGTGCACTTTCAGTTTTGAGCTCAAATGCTATAATTGCAGTGAGCTTCATTCGTGTCCTGGCACAGTAACTCTTCCATTAAAGATAGATCAGCTGATCTTATGCAGTCAGTTAGTTTGAGATCTTGGTTCTTACTGTGCGTCAGTCATGTGAGTTTGTATCCTACGTTCCTTTCATTTATTTTAGTGATATATTTTGGTGATGCATTCAATTTTAGAGAAACGTTTTGAAATGTGACACCTTGTTCTCATGGCTGTGAACAAATGAAACCTTGGTTGGTACAACTGTGAGCCTCCGTCTCATACCAGTGATGCTGTCATTTAACAAATTTCCTATGATCATCTCCTGTCCTCTCGTGCCGTCGTTGAGGATCTTTGCTTTACAGAAAAGAATACAGTTGTTAAAGTTGATTTTTCCATCGCCATAAACTCTGAAAGTTTTCCTGGTTATCAGTGGAACATCAGAATCTTTTCTTTTGCTGTAGAACAACTCACTTTTGTAGGTGTCTCATTTGTTCAGCAGCAGTTGGGTCATGATTTATGGCTGTTACAATGCAGAAC
Source organism: Toxotes lorentzi (assembly GCA_037833715.1). Lineage (NCBI taxonomy): Eukaryota > Metazoa > Chordata > Actinopteri > Toxotidae > Toxotes > Toxotes lorentzi. The sequence goes on from JBBMJY010000011.1 coordinate 2,886,399, forward strand.
AGTTTTCTTTTTTAAAAACCTCAGTGCTGATCGTTCTTCTGGTCGATCAGCACTGATGGATATGAAATGAGATGGAGTGGATATCATCTTTGCTATGTATTAAGATAAAGCGACAGGCTTATCAGAGCGGCCCTGTGTGTGGTGTGTTACAGGATATCCGGGCCTACCTTGATGAGCGGGTTGATAACTCCTACGTTAGGACTGGCGTTGAACACTTTGTTGAAGTTGGTCTCCCTGTTGACGAGTTCCAGCTGGTAGAACTTCTTATCATCCTGGAGGAGAAAATCATGTAAGCTGACAGTGAGGACAGGAAGGCTGTGGAAGACTCAAGAGACTGAAAATCACACATTTAATGAGTTCAGTCTGCAGACTTTTTTTTTGTGAGGCACACACACTTGACACTGCAGTTTCAAGCCGCTGCCTCAAAACATTAATTTCAACAATTTTAACTGTCCTCTTGGTCTAAGTCCTTCTTCCCATCAGGATTTTGGACCTGAAAGTTACCTTTTAAGCACTCTGGTGTCAACTTTTTACCTAAACACAACAACAGACTCAAAACCCTCAGAGGCAACAGCACCACACCGTGACAAATGTAAGCTGATTTATAAGGTCACCTTTACAATGTGATTAATGCTTTGAAACCATCGCAGCCTTGTGTTATTGTCAGCTGTGTCCCTGACAAACCCAATGAAAATCACAGCGTTAGTGAGGCAAAGCACACTGAGTCTCAAACTGTTCAAAAAACAGAACATAAAGGCCGGCCATGTTGATGTGAAAGAGTGAAATAGTCCTTAAATAAAGCTTCCAATTAGTTAGAGTTACAAAAATGAAATTCTGTTGTTCTTCACCATTCAACTGACACATTTTAGAATCCAAAAGCTGTGAAAGCCAATAACCAATAGCATTATTCTTTTCACACTTAATCCTGTACATAGTTCCTCTTGGCTTAGGTATCACCTCATTAGCAGCCACCTACCACCAGTTTCTTGACTAGAGCTTCTCTCTCAGAGACCATGTCTTTCAGCTCTGCGATGATCTGCAGGTCTTCATGACGACTCTCCCTGTTCCTGAACTTCTCCTCTGTTCCTTCCAGCCTGAACGACGAGACACAAAAATACAAAGACATGAATACTCTGCACAAAAGATCCACTGAGCATCATTCAGGCTTTGGCAGCTTACATAAAAGGAAAGGTAAGACAGCACTCAATACCTCTTTCTGAGGATACAGACCGTGCATGTGTCAAATGTGTTTATGCAAACATCAGTTAACTGTGAGGTAAACTCATTAGGTCCTGCATTTTATAATGTGAGTGTATTAGATGGAGCATTAAAAGTGATGAGAACTAAAAGCCTGCACTGTAAGTTAGCAAAAAGATGAGTGATTCATAGCTTTTCCTTTTCATTAGCTTGTGATCAATAAAACAGTAATTGTCTCCGGGCCCTTCCCTGCCTTCTCCTCCTCTCATCACAAAAACTATTAAAAGGTTGTAATTTGAGGCTGAAAACGGAGCTGTGCAGGTCCTCCGGAGGATGTTTGGGTTCTGTGAGTTATTAGAACTTTCAGAGACGTTATAATGGATTTTTGTTGTTTTTCTGAAATCACCACTTGTAAAAACCTCGAGTCATTTCACATCCGGTGACATTTTCCCTGGTGCAACACGTGCTAAAGTTCGCTGAGCGGAATGAGATATTCTCCAAGTAAAAAACAACCACTCTTAAATAACACTGTCGACTGGTATGACTCGTGTTTTGAAACAGTAATAAAATTAAAACAAACAGCCTTTAAAAAAGCCTCCATTCAACAACAGTAGTTTATAGAACTAACAGAAACACTTTCAAATGTTTTTTCATCATACAACATGAGATATGAGACATCGTTTGATCCCTACATTATATCATCTCCTTAATCAAAACAATCGGCAGTTGCAGTGAGTTTCAGTGAAATATAAAACGGAACAGAAAGATTAAAATGAAAGATGAAGCTGTAGAGATGAGGCCTTCTCAGAAACCGACAGCGGTTTGTTTTGAACAAACATGTTTCCCCTGCATGTTTAGCTGTGAGCCTATTTGTGGTTTTACAAATACCTTATGTGACAGTGAGATAAACAGCCTTTCACCTCCCACACTACCACAGTACAAGTCACTGAGGGGTATCTTTGTGACATTTGTACCACAGTGTGAAATCCCACTTTCTTAAAGGCCGAGTACCAGAGCAGCTTGTCTTCCTGATAAACTGTGGTCCCTCCATGGACAGTCCACTGCTGCAGTGAGGCTCTGCTCAGTGATACTGATACATCCTGATCTGCAGTTTCATCAGATATACTGTCTGTGCTGGTCCTTCTGTGCACCTCTGATAGCTGATTCATCGTGTTGCTCACTGTTTGTCAAACATTTTCTGCAGCTAAAACATCAGAGTGTCTTCGGCTGCTCGGTTCATGTTGGTGTTGACATAAACTGACTGATACATAAAGAAAAAGGAGTGTTTTAGCTTAAATTACAGCAGATACTCTGCAGTATATGTACAATAATTACGTAACTACTTAAAGCAGAATTAACTGCTTTTTTTTGGCTGCTCTAACAGTGTCTAACACAGTCTAATGCAAATCCTTATCTTTACAAAGGTTGTAATGTTCAGGTTTTGTTGAAACGGTTTCACTTGAATGGGAAAGCGGTCCTTTGGGCAGGAGAACACTGAAGCCAAATGCTTAGAGTCCAACTGTTTTATGCCTGAGTGCCACAGCATCAGCAACCCTTCACTAAGCGGGAAGCCCCTCTGTAACACCCAGCTGGACTGTCAGTGACACGTGAAAGACGAGTCGAGTGTCACCCGTGGCATTTCTCGTAGTTTTGGGTTTGTTTCAGATCACATGGACAGCGTGTGGTCCAGGGGCTGGACCCATGTACTAAAAATGATTCATTTATTATCAGTATAACTGCATTTTTCCTTTAAGTGGCTTCTTCTTAGTGTGATAATGGACTCTTAGGTGTAGAAATAAAATAAACAATGAGGCTTTGATACTGTATGTCCCATAAAAACAACAACACACAACTTAAACAAGTATGTACCGTGTGTATAAAGACCATAACAGCAGCACAGTGTTATCTACACCTGCCAGAGACAGCTACATCTCTCTGAGGGCTGTGTGATTTGTGTGGTGGCACTGTATTCTATCCTTACATGAGACTCCCGCAAACCACAAGGAAGAGGGATTTTCAGTCCCGTAAATTTTGGATGACGATGCCCAAAGTCTGAGCACTTTCTTTGTCATGGTGAATTTCGGCTCGTGGGCTGTGCCATCTGCTCTGTTTGAGGAGAAATAGGTTTTTCCTGCATGTCAGGGTTCCTGCTTCGTGCCCAGAGAGTCTTGTTTAATTGTGCAGATGTTTCACCGGTGAGATCTAACTGAAATGTAGCCACTGTTGCTATGGTTACCTGCAGTTTGATATACTTTATGCACTGATTTGACGACTGTTGTTCAAGTGTTGACTGTAATTATGTTTCAGGTGTATGGATGTGTGGTTTTAACAGGCACGCACTGGCCGGACTGCTGCTGCTGTGGCTACAGATGTGACTATGAACTGCAACTCCAGTTGTCGCGACAACCAAAACTCAAACAGACAAAAACTGTAACCCAAAGACGAGCCTCCTTCCTCCCAGAGGACGGTGAGGCATTCTCAGTGGCTGCCGGGGGAGAGGGATTTGTTGGGGAATGGGATGAGGCCGTCATCAACACGCTGATTAATTAGGTGGAAAGAGACTCGTAGTCTGGTAAAGACAGATCTGTGTTTTAGTTAATTAGATGAGAGGATCACCTCTGGGGAAAGTCCCAGAAATGCTTCTTTAGTGGAGAAAAGAAGAGAACGGCCAGAAAATAAAAACTGCTGACAGTGAAAAGTAAATTTGTCCCAGAAAAGTGGTCAAAATAACACAGGAGGCAGACTGTGAGCATGACTACATGTTCAGTCTGTAAACTCACAGGACTTTACTCTTTATTATATTATTTATAACAATACAATATTTATAATTAGGGCCTTAATCATTTTAGGTGATTTAAGACAGTGTTAGTCAAACTCATGCTGTACGCTGAAAGTGCTATGAATTAAATTATAATAGCTACTAAGGTTACTGAGTAAACTCCACCTGTTGGCGAATAACATGAGAAATGACTGAAAGCTTTACAGAATTTAAAGCTAGTAAGTTGAGCTTTTATGCTGTATTTGAGCAAAAAAGGAGGAAACACAGTGAGAGGTGGTCCTGTGTTTTAAAACAAAGAAAATATTAGCATTTTAGAGAAACATCTTCTTTTGTGAACAGGTTTTGTACGTACACTCTCCACTCATTGTGTTGTCATTTTAATTAAAGCACATAATGTTTAAGCCTGGCAGTTCATTTGTAGATGAAGTAACTGGCCAGTAAAAGGTCATTTGATTGATAAATGTTCTCTCTTTGAATGCAGATCCTCTGTGGTCCAGCAGGTGGTGCTTTGCTCTCAGCTGACTCAGAGTGAAAGGAGGTCAGCTCTGAGGAGGATGCTAGCTTCCTGCATGTCTCCTGACTCTCACACTCACATCCCAGAATATGCAGCACAGAGTGTTTCACATGGCTTTTCTGTCTTTACCTCTGTAACTCTAAAACGCGCTCGTGCGGTTTGGTTCGTCCGTTTCTCTAATGCTCTGACAAAAAAAATTAAAAATCACCTTTAAACTCACTTCTTTCTTTTTTCCTGCTGCATCCATCTTCCTCTCTGTATTTATGTCATATAAACTCAACTCTTCTTTTAACATGACTGCATCCCCTCAGTTTTCTCTTTACTCTTTCTGTAGATCCACACATCACTGACCTCTCCTCAGTATCCTCACAGCATGTCATCAGTGATATAAAGCTTCTGATGCGTCTACAGTGATAAAAGACACATTTCCTCGCACTAATTTCTTGGAAAGCAAAATGTCTTTGATCCACATTTAATGTGAATCTATACATTATCTTTGATCTCTGTAAGTTCCTCAGCTGAGGAAGTTCAAACTTACATAGACTGACGGTGCGGCAAACTGCACATGACTTGAGTTTGATGGTGTAAAGTTCATCGGATTTAAATGTTTAAAGGCTTTCAAGTGTCCAAGGTGGTTGAACCCTCAGTTTCCAAACATATGATCCTACATCACTGTGCCTCTGAACTGCATTTCACAGTAAAACAACCATAAAGTTATATGCCTTTAAATTGTGGTTGGAATTAGTAGGATAGAGTCATTCTCCAGTCTCATGCTGGAGTCCACTGGTTTTCAAATCTTAGTTGGGAACCACTGACAAGAGTTCACAGTATTAACATACAGTAATAACACATAATTTATTCACTATGTGGGAACTATTCATGGAGACAGTTCACATTTTGGCAAATAGGATTTAGGAAAAGGAACCTTGAGTATCAGGTCACAGTTTGGACAGTGAAGCTAATGAGGTACAGACCAGTCCAACAAACCATGGAACTGGTTCACGAGAAGCCATTATTTACTATATCCACGGCTGTAGCTACCAGGAGGGACACAGAGTTTATGTTGTCAGTAATGCCCCTGAGAATTTCAGGGAGTTGATGATGTGAAGAGGAATTTAATTCTACAATAACGGGAGCTATTTGGATTTATGAGCTCAGGGTTTCTAAAGTCCTGGCTGCAGCCACAATTTGACTTGGAGCGTTTTTTTGGGACTAAGAACTGCTTTTATTTGATGCTCGCTGCTTAAAACAAGCATTGTTTCCTCTGTGGCTTCAGATTCAAGTGTGTCGCACTCGTGGTTTATACTTCAGTTAAGATAACAGCCCTGTTTGGACTGAATGAATAAACAAAACACAACAGCGTTCAGATGGAGACATCAGGCTCTGCTCACTGTGTATGAAAAACGAAATTTCCAGCAGACTGGAACGTTTTCACAGTTTATGTGACGCAGCCACGTTGATGCACATCACCAATCACTATCACATCATCAAGTTGGAATTAGATGCTTACACCTACTTGTTCAGACAAATCTGAACAGCGTTTCAAATCACCTGCATACCACAGAACAATGTGAGGCACATTACCCCTCATGCATATGGAATCAGACCCACTACACAATGCTGGCATTTGTGTTTCCCTTTTTTTCCCCTTTAGCTTTGATTTCATGGAGTAATTCAGTCTTTTTGTGTTTTGCTTTGTTTTGAAAATGGAATTCATTATTTCCAGAAGAATGTGTCTCAGGTACAGACTGACGGTGCACGGGCCTCGAACGGCGGTAAATCTCTCGGTGCTGCCTTTCACGGCGAGCCAGTTTCTTCATGCACCGCCGTGCTTGGTGCAGCTGTTTATAACGTATGACATGAGCAATATGATTATGTGAGAAGAAAACAATTCATCACAGCCCCCTGCTATTTATACCACTTCACCTGACGCATGTGAAAATGAAAACAGTCTGCATGGCTGTGCCTGCTCCTATATGACTAACAAATGAAGGTGTATTTAGATTATGTTCTAACTGTCCATAATGCAGTGAATGCAGAGGTCACTGCAAAAAAAAAAGTACAGTTTTCCCATATTTGATCAAAGTAGATGATATGAACAAAGATGCTAAAGATGTGGATAAAGAGTTAAATCTGCAGAGGAGATACGAGAGAGCAGGAGTGATCGGGCAGGTGTGAATGCCTCGTCTCTTATTCTCCCAGGAGAAAACTTGTCTGTTGTTTTATGTTTCCACTTGGCACCTGACAACACACAACTATATTATCTAGGCCGAATACGTTGACCCGTGCTCATGGCAGGCACGAGTTGAGAATCAGATAAATGTTATTCCTCTGTGTCATAGACCTTCATCGATGCACAGCTGTTTGAAGACACCACACAAGCACACAGCGTATTTAAATCTGTGTACATACAGTATCTGAAGCGCGGAGATCTTGTCTTTGAGAACTTCCTGGGCTTTGTTGAAGTCTGACAGCATGTTCTGCGTCTCTCTGCTGTGGACGGCGCTCAGTTCGGCAAGCTCCCTCTCATGCCTCTTCGTCAGCTCTTGTTCGTGAGCCCTGAAGAGAGAGAAGAGACGAACAGTTGAGTTTCTGAAAGACAAGCACGATCATGGGTTTAAGTTAGGGCAGCATTTAATTTGCAAATTACTTTCTCGATTAATTGTTTGGAAAATACCAGTCACAGGTTCCAAAAGAACAAGGTAACTTTCCTGAATTGTTTAGTTTGTCCATCCAACAGTTTAAAACCAAATGATATTCAGTTTAAAAACACATACGACCAATAAATGATCCCTCCATTGCTCTAAATCAGATAACCACAGCAACATTATTTCTAGTTTCTGGTCAGTGCTAGAACGGAGGAGCAATGTTTTTACAATGGGCTCCTCTGTATCATTTGTTTTGTTTGTTTACACAAAAACTCCACATGGCCCCTTAGATCCAGTACTTGAGTAAATGTACTGAGGCTTTCTTTCTTTTTTTTTTTAACAATGCTTTATTTTGGTATATCAGGACTCTTTGTTTTATGTTTTATGTTGCTAGACTGTGCATAATGATCAACACAAAGTTTGATCACCTTGGCTTACGTATGTCACATCATGCCGCTTCACGACGCCTGGCAGGAATTGGACATACAAATTACGTCAAGATGTAGGATAGAGCAATGCATGCTGTGGCTCAGGAATAAGTCACATATAATTTATTTATCTTTTAAATGGGTGACATTTTCCTTTTAAGACTTAATCAGGAGCTGCAGACTCTTCCTTCTCCGTCTTCTCTCCCAGGAGAAGCGAACATAATGGATTGCCCAACAGGGGAAATGTTGGTGAGATTAGAAAAGGGAGGCAGAATGAATTCAAAGACCAATACTGCATGAAAACATACTGTAGATCCAATTATGTCAGAAATGTGAGTTATACGTTTGAGCCAAATAACAGCAGGATGAAATGAGACAACATGAAAATGCATCGAAACATAAATGTGATCTGATATCAGTTGAAATATGACATGTATGTGTACTTGATGTTCACATGATGTAAAACGTAAGCGCAGAAGTGTGTGGATGGTGTAATTAAACTATTCATATTATGAAATATTTTCAATATACCAACGCAGAAGGTTTTGCTGTGGGAGGAAATGAGCTAAATGAAGAAGTAAAAGATGGAAATTGGGAATAAAAGACGATAACAGTGAAATGAGGAGGAGCAAGAGGCTGATGAAAGAGATGGAGGAGGATGGAGGAGAAACATGGATGTCTGTCTGCCGCTCACTCTGGCTGGGCCAACTCCCCCTGAGGGCCGCACATCTTATCTCTCTCTGCTTCCCCTTTATTTATTTATCATCCTATTTTTATCCCTGTGACCAGGATTCAGACGGGGAGTTACGTAACAGAAGGAGAAATGTGCTGCGCATGAGCCTGCCAGCAGAGAGGGAGGACGCATATACGTAAAGGCAAGCAGCACATGAATACATGTTAGAGAATAAAGCACCATGGGAGAAGCTATCAAACATACACACATGAAGATAAACCTTCAAACACTCACACACACATAAATCCATGGTTACAGATTGATTCTAATGAGTGGCTGGACCACATTAGCCATACAGCACTTAAAAAAATTCATAACATGCTGCAGGGAACAACATGATTATAGATTCCATTCTGCTTTTACCCTAAATAACCTTCACGTGTCCTGATCAATGGGCTCCTGACACTGGTCGAAAGAAAGAGGGAGACAAAGACTGTGTGTGTGTGTGTGTGTGTGTGTCTGTGTGTGTGTGAGAGAGACTGATTTGCTTCGTTCAGGCTTTTCTTTCTCTCTCTTCCATCTTTCATGGTGTGTTTCCATCGGGACTGGAGCAGAGCAGGATTGAAGAAACTATCGTCATCTGAATAAAATCAGTGAAATCAAACTCAGCCACATACAGTGATGACAGGGGCCACCAAGAGGAGAACGTTTGTCTGATTGGAGAGTGGTTTACATATTGAGACTATCCTAAAATGTCAGAGATAACGCGTTGTTAATGTTTAGGGAAAAGAACAGAAATACATTTATTTGCTGTCAAATGGTGTTTTAAGTTGATCTGCTGCATCATTTGAAATGTATTCAGTCTGTGTTGAATTTGCATCTAAACGTGTTTCCCTTGACTCTGCAGGCGACTGTGCCACCTTTAAAATGTGACTTGTGTTCTGACCATTTGGACCATCTGTTCCTGAGTTACAGCGTTGAACACTTGGTCAGAAAAGTGTTTTTGCAGAACATTTTGATGTCACAGGGACCTTGACCTTTCACCTTTTGCCACAAAAATCGAATCAGTTCATTCTTGAGTCCAAATGAACATCAACAAGGTTTTTTAGTATTGAATTGTTTTGTGCTGTGTTGTGATCCTTTCAGTTCAGCTCTGGGTGCTGACTCATACCTTATCTGCTGATTGGCTTCACTGCGGATCTTGAGCACCTCCTTGCCCTTGAGCTCCAGCTCTTTAGTCAGAGTGCTGATATTCTCGTTGAGTGTGTGGATCTGGTGGTCCAGCTGAGCGATGTGGTTCTTCCTCCTGGACACCTCCTCCTGCAGCTCTGTGATCCGGCCCAACAATTCACGCTCCTAGGAAGAGCAAACAAAATGCCTTTTGTTTTTTTGGTAAACATACTGTATTAAATTTTGGGTGAAATGCTTTACATGCATAACTATTAAACTAATCCAAGAGTTTGGATATGATGAGCTTCAAAAAGATATTAGTGAAGGGCTGCAGCATTGGATTTACATTTAAAGTATAACAGTCTGATTTTGGCCATGGTTTCACTTTGTATGATGGAACATAACAAATGAACTTGATCTAAAATGTGGAAGTTTGAAAGGCAGAGTTCTTGGGGAATTTTACAACGTGTGTGTATTCAAGAGTCTGAAGTTTCTTCAGCAGCACAGAGTGGGTGCATAATTAACCGAAAGTAGTGATTAGTGCACAATAAGTGAGTCACAGTCACGCTGGTTAACTAACAATGAATGTTGATGAATGAACTGACAATAAATAGTAATATTCATTATCATCCATTTTACTGCAGTGAACTGTAATCATAAAAACCCATGTGTAGACTCTCACTTTCACTCCATGTCAGAAATACACTGTTTGGTCCCTGTGGGTAAATTACAGTGTGTTTTGTATTTTACTTTATTACTTAAGTGCCACTTTAGAAAATGCTTCACCAAAACAAACAAAAACACATGTATTATTATGACATCTATTAGACCTTGAGTTTGTAAAAGGATTGTGGCAGTTCTGCTGGCTAAACTGTGCCCGGTGAAACAAGTGAGCACCGGCTGACATCAAACGTCTTTGTTAAAGATTAGACTCATTCACAAGCCTGACAAAAATAAAATGTCACTTATCAGCACTGTACAAGGGTTCAGATCCTTCAGAAGCTTGTCTGAATCCCTCATTCAGCTCATGAATGATCACATAGTCCTCAAATCAGTGAACGACTTCATGTAAACAATGACCATCTCTCCAAATTACTCATGACTTCCCGCAGAGCTGCCCTTTTCTTCTGAGCTCCACAGTGACACAAGATCTGGCTTTTCTTAGTTGTGACTTGAAAGTGAGAAAATGAACAAGTGATTTTCTCAGCTGGGTGGGCGTGGACGGTGCGTAGGTTCAATCAAACGCTCGCACAAAGACAACACAGCCTGTCGACTTTTACAATGAGTCCATTATTGGAACATCACTTAAATGAGTGAGTCACAGCTTCTAAAACTTAGCGAACATGAGGGTGTTTAAGGCTCAACTAAACAAGCAAATCTGAGCGTGCAATAACAATGCATGTATCTCAGCCAGTTGCTGTTGCTGACCATGCTCATCCCTGTTATGGCCACAGTTTATAATCATTTAGTGGCTACATCCAGCATGATAATGAAAAGTCATCTCAAACTGGTTTCATGAATGACAATGAGTTTACTGTATTTCAGAAAAACACCTAAAGGTCAAATTTAAGTGGCGCTGTGTGGGATTCTTCAGGACTTCAGGTTTTTCAAAAAGAGACTAAAAGCTTTGGAATTAGTTGGACTTGGAGTTTTTTGTTGAGCTGTAGCCATTTGAACCTACAAGCCATTAACATGCACAACTGCCAAGTTTAGTGTTAAAACCCACATGATGATGGGAGGCAGAGTGGGCCTGGTATGTAAAGGTGTAATCTGAACTCTGACGTAACCACTCTGCAAAAATCTCATTCAGCTTGTCTCTGTAACTGTTTGTGCCAAGGGCTGTGTTCACACCGTATATCCAAAAGCCATAATCTTGTATAATGGCCTAATAGTCGTATCCTCCTGTCTCACTATCTGCCTCTGTCTGAGTCTCCCTCAGCATCTTAATTTGATGTAACTGGCTGATTTTTGCTGTCCATAAACCTGGCAGCGCAATTAAGCACAATGAGGACAGGGCAGACTCATCTCTAATGACTCATTTACTCATTTTACTCTCCATCTCGTCAAACTCCTGGCTTCACTCTAGGAGCAGAGAAGGCACAAAAACAAGTTAACAAGAAAGGGAGGAAAAAAAGATGATAAAAAAAGAAGAAAGTAGAAAATAGAAGAAATAAAATTGGCTCATTTCAGGGAATTCAAGACTATTTTCAACATCTAGTCCCTGCAGGATGTTCACACTGGCGGCCGATGAATGGTGTTGACTTTGGGCTGGTTTGGGGCACTGAGATTTATTTCTTTTCTCATCTTGTCACTGTTGTTTCGTCATCACTTTTTACTCTCCCTGTCTATTCTCTCTTTCACCATCTCTCTGTGTAATCTTACTTCCTCTTCCACTTCAAAAGTCTTCGCTAAAATAAGCAGTGAAACAGTGCCAGTCCCCCTCCATTCTCATTTTTAGGTCTTTGAAAAATAAATAAGGTTTTCAAATATTTATCAAGCAAAGGCATTAACCGGTCGAATCTTAAGACTGAATCAGGGTGTGATTTCCTGATTTACTGAAAATGGACTTTTATTTTTCATAAAGGGTTGATGGATGGATATGAGCTGGGAAGTGTCATCCATCCCGTTTGATTGACAGTTTACTGTATTATTGATCTGTACTACACTGGCCGTCTTTAAAATGATTTTTTTTTATCATTAAGAATGTGATGTTTATCTTTATCTTTTGTTATGTATATTATTTCTCTGTTGTTCTTGGTGTTTTTTTTTCTTTGCTTTGTTTTTCTTGCTTTTGACTTTATGGGCTATCATCAGACTTATCCACACATACCCACAAAACTTATATAATCATTTGGGCTGAAACACATAATTATCTTTAGTGTCAGTTAATCTGCTGATTATCTTCTCAATTAATCAGTGAACCTTGTTTCCTAAAAAGCTGGATTTTTTTAGGCAGGGTAAGCCCCAAAAATATTACATTTATCACATCCTATAAAACAGAGCAAAGCAGAAAGTCCTCACACTCAAGAAGCTTGTATCAGCAAATGTTTCTCATTTCTTCTTATCAAAATACTTGCTAATAAATTTTATGTTAATTGACTAATTGATTAATAGACTAACCATTTCAGCATGATTTCATACTCATGAGAACAAAGACAAAAGTAAGAGGTGACATACTGAAATAAAAAAGAATAAACTGACATGACAGCTCTTTGGAGATACTTTATGTGTATAGATAAATCAAATTATTTCAGGTTCAAAGTGAAACAGAAATAAAACAATATAATGGAAACAGAACAGGATGAATACTGGATGTCAACAGATGAGATAACCGATCAAACAGCTCTGTTAGATCAAACACATTCAGTGTCTTCACACAGACAGACACACACACCCAAACACAACCCTGTGCCTCATCAGTCTCTCCCTCTCCGTCCATTAAGCAATCGGAGGTATAAAAACATTATTTAACTCAGCGTGACGACTGTCTGCTGCTGAGCTCTGCCACTCTGATGACTCAGCTCAGGAAGTTTCAGTTTATTTGCCGTTCAGGCTCCAGCATAGTAAACAAAGAATTAACGTAAACACAAACTCTCGATGTCCAATGATGTACAAATTCTACATTCAGCATTTTAACATTGTCACTTTCAAATTAGAGCTGATAAATAGTGAAGACACAAACTCCTCTCTCTCTGTCTGCCCTCATATTTTGTGCTTGATTCTAGTAAACAGAGGCAAAAACATCCAAAACAGTCTCCTCAAAAAAACAGAGGAGAAAAGTGTTTGTTCAGCTTATTGTGTTTAAAAGATAAACAGTCAGAGCCTTGCATCTGGTTTTAAGTAATTCCAATATGACAGTGAACAGACACGAGAGCGTGCTCTGATTTTCAATGTGAAATGTGCCAAAAGTTCAAAATATCATAAATACTACGTTGTATAAAGCATTGACATCACGTTTAAACACACAAGGCTTTGAACATGTCTGCTGCCTGCTCTGAATCACTGTGATTTAGTCCCAGTTGGAGAATATGTGAAAATTATTTGCATCTCATCACATACAGAGTAAATAGTTCAGTACAGTTCATTACTAATTAAAAAACTAAAATCTTTTTATGTGGGTGCCTGGGACAAAATCTGACTAAATGAAGGCCTGTGACTCAACGTGAATCTGCTTGGGGGCTCAGAAGAAGCTTGTGCGCCGCAGGACAGTAACGGAGACGACTGACATCTGAGGCTTTTTTCTTTTTTTTTGCTGCATTTGCTGCTGACTTACAGCAGACAGGAAGTTCAGACCGTAACACTCGACTATTAGCCCTTATTGACTCTCGAATCGCCTTGGCAACTAAAGATGAGAAGGACTGACGGCGAGGTGTGGGGGGTATTAAAGACAACCAGCTGTGTGTCTCTGCTAGAACATCTGTATCACGAGGTGATGAGAGAGGAACCCATGGTGCTTGGGATAATTAGGAAGATTTACAGGAGATGGTGAGAGGGTAGCCTGCCAGGCGGTGTGTGTGTGTGTGTGTAATAGGGAGTCTGTGGCATGCTGGCTACATCATCTATTATTGTCTCCATGCCAGTCTAATTTCTGTTAGATAGCCAGTAAGACAGCACCGTTGAACAATAAATACAAACAAACAAAAAAACTCTAAACATTAAAAACAGTTGTTGCTGTGTGACATGGGAAAGAACAGACACAGTATTGACTGTATACACTGTGACTTAAACAACTTATCCATGATCAAAAACGTTATATTTTGTTGATCAACTGATCGATTACTTGACTAATCGCTCCAGCATTATTTTGGTTTGCTCTAAAATCATGTTTCAGTCTAAAAATACCGGTGTTGGAAGCAGCACCAGTGAGATGATTCTCTCACTAGATCACCTTCCTTGGGGACTGAGGGTGAATGTGTTTAACAGTGTGAAACAAACGCTCTGAAAGCCTATTCAGAGGCGTCTACTTCAGTTTCTGATTTACTCCTGTCACATAATCTTCACTGTGGCCATGAAAGACAGACAGCATGCTGCATGCTGTTTGGATCCATACTTGACAAGAAAGCCATTCATCACTGTGCTGTTGTTTGTGTGCAGCAGTTAAGTGACTAAATGTGTCACGATAAACAAAAAGATGGTGGAAGTTATGAATTAAACTCAACAAGTAACAAGTTCCGACTGTTAGCACAACATGTCCAGCAGCACAGGGAAGTGCAGAAGACGATTCGGGGTAAGGGCTTCAGATACATCATTAAGTCCTACCTGTATCCGGTTGTTCTCCAGCGTTTTCTCCAGCTCTGCTTTGGCAGCAGCTGACTCCTGTTGGTGAGTCTGTTTCAGGTGTTCGATGGCTGATGCGTGGATGTGGTTCAACTCTGAACGCAGGGAGGCTGCAATGGAAGAAAAGGGCGTTTGTGCAGAAAATATTACACATGAAGAAACAAAGCCTGTGTGTGAGACTCAGTGAGAAGCTTCCTCCCACCTTTAGTCTGCTGGCAGAAAAGAGTTCATTAGCTGCAACGGCATTTTTATTACAAAATATATAAATACAATCTTTTTTACTTTGCACATAAAGAAAAGAGCCTCCGCCGCCTTTACCCAAGTGGCCTTTAATCCTCACTCCAATGAACACATATTATTGCAAATAGTCTAATGGTTTAGAGAAGCACAGAGCAGGAACACACACTGTTATTAGCTTTCTGCTTGAATGTAACATCAGAATAAAAGAAATATAGCTGTGAAAGCTGCGAGCATTTCTGACTGACCTCTGCAGTTCTCAAACTATGAACATGTAGAAGATAAATACATAATACACGCATGTACTGTACGTACACACACCCCTTCACACACAGGGAGAGGATGAAGGGAAGTAAGAGAGGGAGAGCGATAAAGATAAAAAGGTAATAAAAAGATGTCACGATGTGGGAGGTGAGAGATAGATGGAAGCAGCTCTCCAGTGTCAGGACCATGACATGAAGGTTAATGGAAGACCATTTATCACAGCACAGTACTGGTGTGTTAGCACACTGAGCAAACTGGGTAAGACTCTGATTTTCCAGCACTTTTATAGATATTCTGGTGCAACTTAGACTTCAGAGCCCGGCTGATGTCCTCATTTCACTTAACAAACTCTTCTTGGCATATATTTTCACTGCTGTCTCTACATCATGTTATATAGAAACAGACTTTTCCTCTGTCAAATATCTGCATTGGCTAAAGACAGAGCAGTAATACTGCAGTCTGTGTTGTAAGGATGGTAGTTTATTTCTGTCTAAAGCTTCACAGCTCAAACAACATCCAAATGTCTTGTGCTCCACTCTGTGCTGAAGTGAAAAAAAATGTTGGAGAGAATAACGAAATGTAAAATTACAGCACTTATTTATAGAAAGAACTGTTAATCCCCCATTATTTCAGAAGGACAGGGCTTCCACTCTGGCCCTGACGCAGTATAAGACATCATTCTGGTTTATATATGGTGTTGTAATGTTCTGTGAAATAAAGAACACCACAGAAGCTGTACATTAATGAGGAAAAAGAAAAGTTTAACACTGTAGTAACATATGTTGACAAATAATTATACTATTCATTTACGTGACCATGACAAGGCATTATGCTGCCTCTTCCTGTAAATGCTTTGTAATAGTTGTACCTTATATTATACTCATTTTTTGAGTAGAGTTTCATATTTATAACTTTTTCGACATCAAAGGATAGAAAGAGTTTCTTTATTTCTTATGCATGCACCCACACACACACTCTGACCTTACCCAGCATGGCTTTGCCCTCGTCTTCCAGTTCAAAGCGGAGTGTTTGCAGCTCTTGTTCTGACTGCTGTTTGAGCGTCTCGATGCTCTGGCGGTGAGCCTCTCTGAGAGACTGCAGCTCTGCATGGTGATGATGGCGGAGACGCTCCTCCAACTCCTGATGGAGGGAAGAGAAGGGGGGGGGGGGTGGTTTGAGAGAGGATGAACGAAATCAGAGAGGGCAGGAGAGCAGGGAGAAAGAGGAAAAAAGAGAGTGGGAGGGGAAGAGTGAGGGAATCGAGGAGAAAGTGAGGTAGAGAAAGAGCAGAGATGGGAAAATTTGTTGATGAAGAGTTTAAGAAAGTGAGCAGCAAGAAAAGAAGCAAGGAGGAAAGGGATTTAATAATGAAAATGGAAAAGTGAGGCAGAGAAAGATAAGGAAGTACTTTAGCCACATTTTAAATCCTGTATAAGGAAAGTTTCTTCTTATATACTATAACCAATCATAATACATAGACTAAAACAGAACTGATTCATCAGCATCAAGAAGAGAATAAAAAAATAACCACAGTTAGTAACAGTTTTTCACACAGAGGCAGTGGTTCAGTGTCATAAAACGGATCAGACAGGTGTCAATCAGCTAAAATCTTATATGTGTCCCACAACTGTGTACCAAAAACCCCCAACAGATGGAAGAGCTCAGATGGGCTTCACCCGCGACAAGACGCCTGAATGTCCTTAACATTTTCTGTGAGAACAGATGTCCATTAACAACTCTGTTTGTGGAAGAAAACAAAAGTCTAAACTATTTTTTTAGTAAAATAAAACGTTTTCCACTGTTTTGTTAATTGCATGTGCTTTTTCCTAATTAAGTGATTAATTAAATTGTGTTCAGTTAGCTTCATCCAGCTGTTGTTGGTTTCATAACAAGAATTTAACAAACAACTTAACCAGAAAAGCATATTAGAATATTAGTAAAGAAAACTGACAAACACAGTACACAGTATTAGCATCAGGCATTAGCACTGCTGACTGGAGGGCTGCCACAACACACACACACACACACACACACACACACACACACACACACACACACACACACACACACACACACACACAC
>JBBMJY010000011.1:2903767-2947426 GCA_037833715.1 Toxotes lorentzi
ACACACACACACACACACACACACACACACACACACACACACACACACACACACACACACACACACACTCTCTCTCTGAGCACAGACCTGCTAACATTACACTGCTGGCAGCCGAACGTTTACCCTGGCAGAAAAAGCTGTTGTTGATGTGTAAGGATCCACATTTCCTGCCTGAGTGTTTGTGAGTGCAGCAGCGGGTTTGCCGGAAATATGTTTTTTTTCTCTCTGAGAAAACCGGTGCTGCTGTCAGCTTAACAAACAATTCAGCTAACACTGGTTGTGTCATGCGTGTGTTAAACTCATCAGTCTGACGAACTTGGCTGTCAGCTGGGTTGTTGGCCGAGGAATCGGGACCAAAAATGACATCTGACGATCAGCAGCCTCATTTCAGCTTTAACTATTTTACCACCAGTGTGATTTCAATTCTCTAAACCTTCCCTAAGCCTGCTATAATTTTCAGTCTTGTGTCTGTTGTACTCTTGTGCACAGAACAAATAATGTATGGTGTCATGTAAATTGTGTATTCCCATTCCAGACTGTTGCATGTTTAATTTGGCATAGGTTTTACACTGCACGCCCTTCCTGGCGCAACCTGGGATCATGGGAGCCGGAGACAAAAACCACAAACCCAGGAATCAGCAGCCAACCTGCTCTACCAGCTGAACCAAGAACCCCCAAGGACAGCAACAGGTAGGACATCTATTTTCAAAATGAAGAAAATGTTAAATATCAAAGGGGAAAACACAGCTGAGGTTTCCGTCAGCAGTCTTTGAGTTCACATCTCATTTTCATGATTAGACAAAGCCCTAAATTCTCATTGTTGCAGACAAGAAAATTGCAGTTCACACCGAGTTTAACTCATTTCTCTTTGTCAGGAGAATATTTCGATGCCGTTTTGCAAATTATAACTAGAGTCGATCAACAGAGAACATCTAAAATTATATTCATAGAAGGTTGACAGCAACATCTGTGGCATTTTAATTCTCCAATATATAATGCCTCTGGGAAATGATTCATGGAACCAAAAGAGCCCTGAATATTCAAATGAACCTCACTCTGAGTTGGCGGACAGCAGCCTCACAGTCTCAGTGTCTGACACGGCACCCATGCTGTTTTTTATGGTAACACTTAAACAGCCCCAAATGCAAAACAAAAGTGTTGCAGCTCGTTAACGACGGGATCTCAGGGAGCGGATGGATGATAATGTTGTTGTTCACGGTGTATTTAATCTTATGTCCAAATAATATAACAAGACGCCTCCTCTGTATTTTTTCATCATGTACCTCATTCACGGTAACATCACACACGTTAACGTGATCTTTCTATTACTTCTACTTCATAAGCAGCAACTTTGTGTTGCATGTTTTTTTTTTACTTTAACTGTGTCCCTGTGTTCATGCTTATATCTTGTTAAATGCCAAAATTTGTCAAAAACAGCTTTGGAGTGTTTTTTTTTATCGTCAAAATGTCTCTGTATTCATAATGACTCCTCTTGAACTCTGGGGTGTATTTTTACAATCAGATATGATCAATATAAGTCTACTTCATACTTCAGTATTTGGGGTAACTAGTTAACCCCTCCCATGAATACATTTGCTCTAGCCTGTGTTGTAGCAGCTTGCAGAGGAAAATTATACGTTAAGCTGTTAATGTTTCCAAAGAATTTGGTTAAGGTCTAATTTATTCCTTGTCCTTTGTCCTCTGAGGTCGATCTGAGGTGATAAGTCTTCTACAGCTCTGTATGCTGCTGTATTCGTTTCGCCACATCCCCACTACTGAGTGGCCCGATCAAATCTTTAGCTTTTGATTTACATCTCTCACAATTAATCCTTGCCTCCATATTATGCTTCACCATCACATTACAGAAGCTAAAGATGCTCCAACCTCAGGTTCTCTGTGACTTTAAAGAAGCACCATCACACCTGATGGTTTTGGCCTGAGAGGACTTTTTATTTTCACGGCTGAATCTCACTGTCCTCAATCACTGAGCAGGTAAAAACACAAGCAGGTGTGTGCTGAAACTCCGGCGGGAGGTTTTGTCACAGTATGAGAAAGTGACTTTTTAATAGCCACTAATCTCTCTTATTCACTGGTATATATCACTTGTCCTTTTGTGCTGTGGGTCAGTAGAAACCATACCTTTTATTCCTTTAATTAAACAGAGCATGCTAATTATTCCTAATCACAGTGGATCCTATAATTACAAAGTGAGTGTAATGTTTCTGCATTCACCTCCTCCTCCTCCCTCTTCTCTGTGCTGTTTGTGTGAGGAAGCCTGGTTGTTCAATTTTCATTCCATTACTGAACAGTCAATATTTGTTACTTAGCTGGTGGGTGAATCCATAAAAGGGGGTGATACTGACGATAAATAAGAGCAAGGGATAAACACACAAAGGAAAGAAACTCAGACTGTGGCCTTCAGGTTGATCCTGGTCTGATCCTGACCTCGAGGACAACTTAAAGACCTGAGCTGGAGGAACTGAGGCGTTTGAAAGGGATGTGGCTTAAAAGTACGTCTGATATGTATTGAGGTGCCAGATTGTCGAGTGATTTAAAGCCTAAGAGCAAAATATTATTGCCAACACAGGGACTTTAAAAACCAGTGTAATGTGGATGAATGTCTGTATAAAATTTATTGGTAATCTATCGGCTGTGAAGATATTTCAGTCTCGACATTTGTACGTTGATTTGTATTAAAAAAACGAATTTCCTTTTAAAAGTACACTTATCACAGTAAAAAAAAATCCTCACTCTAAGTGTGCAGGTAAAAGAAAGTAAGCAAGAGTCTGGGAAACAAGATAAGAAGAACAAAAGATGAAAAGCAAATCAACAGTCTGTCAATTGCTCACCGCTTCTATTTGAAGTTTTTTGTAGCAGCAAATCCAGAAACTAAATTAGGTTATGCGATTGTGTGTGTGTGTGTGTGTGTGTGTGTGTGTGTGTGTGTGTGTGTGCGGCAGGGATTTGTAACAACTTTATTACTGCCTGGATATAACTGTCTGTGAAGTGTGAACAGATAATGCCATTGAATCTGAATGTACCTCCCATCCACCCCAACACATAAAGCACACATACACAAATCATCTCTCTAATGCCTCCACTCTGGATAATTGAGTTTTCTCTCCCTCCACTGCTGACAGAAATATAAACACCCCGCCAGCATAAAAGAGCCTGTGTAAAGCTTTTAACACTTTATTTCCCTGCTTAAAAACTAAAACTGTGACAGAAGACAGAACATACTCTGAGCGAGCGACAGTAAAGGTCGTTTTCTGTTTTCTGACCTCCATTCTACCTAAAGCAGTAATACATTTACAGCATCCAAGTCAAAAAAATGCATTTGGAATTGTGATGTACAACTGATCCAAATCGACCTTGATTGGGAAATGGAAGGATTAGCGTTGAAGAACATTTTCTTGGCACCTTGAGGAGTGTGTATGCTGTGTTTGTGCATGCATATTTTGACATTACAAAGAGCAAAAACAGAGCTGTCAGTATAGCTACTTGATATAAAAGCTGTCTGCTGTCAGTGAGAGTGAGTAATGATGGCGATGACTCACTGCCAGTCTAACCTTGACTCTGACAAGGCTCTATTGGATTAAAATGTCATGGATGGCTTCTCCTGAGGAGATGACAGTAATGCTAAAGCTCTTCATGTGTTTTTTTTTAATGTATATGTTATTTGCGTGTAACTACAGAACAATCATTGTTTAGTTTTCATTAATGTGTATCTTAAAGTTATGAAGTTCGTGGAGAATTCAGCCCTGAAAATGCAGGTTTTTCCTTTGCTTACTTGCATGAGACTATATCAAAAGAGAATTAAATTAGAGAATGGGTTTAATATTTGAATAAATATAAATTCCAGGATAAATGTTGCTATTGTTTTGCATCAAATCATTGTCTATAATGCTGATTTAGCCTGAGAGTCTGAGCTATGCACCACGACGTGTGCAGTGTCTCTGTCAGGCTGTATCACCTGTGCAGAGATTTCAGATGTCATTGTCGCTGAACGCTTCCACACATGGGAGCACGACTTTCTGACAAGATCTACTCCAATTGCCCAAACCGATATACTGGCTGACATTACTCCAGATAAACTGGTATTGGCATATATGTTGACAGATGAATATCAAGAAATTGCTGCACAGAAAAGCCAAAGCCACAGTATGTCTGAGGTACCTTTTATATAGTCTGCCCACCAAAGTACACTGATAGGTTTAACTGTAAAATGTCCCACTTGGTACAAAATTTTTAAACTAACCAATTTAAGGGAAGCTAATGTAAAAAGCTAATCATGTCAGCCAATGTGCTGTTATCAGATTTTTTATATTCTCAAATATCATTGTCAGTACTTGCCTCCAGCTTTTGTTGGGCCCTATTTTTAATCATTACTAGAGCGATGGAGCCATGTTTTGTTTGTCCCACACAGTCTCCTGGCACACAGACAAGACACACAGACATTCACAAGCATGAAATACTCACTGACACTAACATCATAGAAACATAGCAACATGCCAGCAACAGGTAGAGAAGAAGAATCTCTTAGACTGTACAGTTTATAAATGTACGTGTCTGTGCATGTGCTCCACCACCCACCTTCAGGTCACGTTGCCTGGCGTGCTCCAGGTCTTGTATGGCGCAGCAGTGGACCTCCTGCAGGCGGTGCTGTCGCCTCTGGTGCTCCGTCTGAAGCTCGTCCAGCTGCATCCTCAGGTGCTCCCTCTCCTGGCTGAACTGGTGCTGCAGCTGCTGCAGCGACGACTGCGACTGGGACAACTGCATCTCCAGGCTCTGCTTCAGCAAGGAGATCTGGGAGGAACAGACAAATTCACTGCTGTTGGATGGATGAGCCTCAGTGGAACAGTTGAACAAGCCAATGTGTCTACACCTTTGTATGCTAGAAGTAGAATAGTAGTAAGAAAGAAAGCAGGTAGGACTATAGGGACGTTGTCTCTGGGGAGTAGCATCTTTATGCAGCAGAATAACAGAGGGGGGGGGGGGGGAGTTTTTTACTTTTTGCAAACAAATTGTTTAATAAACTCTGGCTAATGCTGTAGTGCAGTGGATACACTACTGGGGGGAAGCAGCACCAAATTAGTCTGTCTAGTGAAGCAAGTGAAAGAAATTCTTTAGCTTTGAGTACAGGTGAGACCAACTGGGCCATAAATTTAAAACCGTTCATTAACAGTAAGTAAGTGTATTGATAAACTCATCAGTTTCTGTGGCAGCTTGCAGGCGTCACATATGGGATTAGAGCACGCTACAAATAGCTTCAATAGCTGTGTCCCAGATTTGGAAATTATATTATGACTAAGACATGAGTCACACACTGTGTCATACGGTTGGGCAGATTTATAAACATAATTATATGGTGGTATAGGCTGTAATCTGATCCAAATATTACTAAGTTTACTCAAAGCTTTTTGGGGAGGGTTGTTATTGACTATTATTACTAAGAACTGTGTCAATAGTCGTGTGAAAGGAGTAAAGTGATGTAGGTTACTGTAGTTTCTCTCAGTGCTGAGTGTGTGTGCAGCTGCCTGTTCCTGTGATGCCTTAAACCTGCATTCAAGTTTCAGTTAGAGGCATTACAACAAGCTGTAAACACAACAACCTTATTATCCAGAAGACACAAAGCAACATTATGTTTGCATCCATCTGATAAATGTCCAATATTCAGTCTAGCTTGGTTTCACTTCAGCTTAACTCTGGAGGAAAATTAAGCTGCTAAATGCTCCACTGTGTTCACCAGCTCGTCTCTAACTACAATCACACTAATATTTACGATGCTGACTTTTTGAGAACATACTGTGAGGCATCCTGTGGGCGAGAAAAAGTTCAGTCATATTTTTTAAAAGTCATATCAGCCCACATATCACAGCATCACTGACACTGACATCTGTTAAAATACTGGACATTAGAAAAGAGTCCGTCCCATCATTTGACTTCCAAACAGTGTCTTCTCTGTTAGTGCGTGTCTGTCAAAAGATCGACCGCTGCTATGATTAGAGCACACAAATATGGTTCAGTTGATTGTGAGGTGTGAAGCACACGCAGTAATCACCGCATGGGAGCTGATGGACCGCAAGACAAAGTGGGCATGACGACGACCAGCAGCTGAAGCACACAGCATGCACAAATGAACATTAATAGAGCTATCGACTCCGTTTGTCTGTCCGTACGATGACCGCAGGAGGGCTAAGTCATGCTACATTAATATTACCGGGCGGTCATTAACAAAAGAAGCCACCACAGCACTGTATAATGAATGTGTGAGTGAGTTTGTGCACCAGAGTGAGGAAGAAATAAGTCAGTGTGGCGCAGACAGGAGCAACACAAGCTTTGAAAAGAGGCACTTGCTCTTATTGCCTTTCTCTTACTCTCTCCCCCCTCCCTGATTGATTTTTTTACTACTGGTATAATTATAGCTATTCAACTACAAGCTGCAGGCATCTGGTATTTTGTGTTCACAGAGATCTGCAGCCCAAGTTGAAGATTAAAACCATCTTTAACCACTAAACAGAGAGAACCTCCACTTAGATTCCTCTACATTCAGGACGAGTGATCATTTCTCTTTGTCTGTTCTTTTTCCAGTTTGAGTTTTAATCCTACATATTATTTTTTGTGTTCCTTTCCAGATTTCCTAATGGCTTTTTGCTCCAAAGCACCAAAATACACAAGAACACTTAAATACACAAGATAAAAAAGAAGGAAAGAGAAGCTGGGCTGCACCCATTCGTTCAGAACGTGCACCTGTTTACACACACACTGGCATTAGTCGTACCTGTTCCAGCAGGTCCTCCACTTTCCTCTGCCAGCTCTCCCTGGCATTGCTCAGCTCCTGCTCCTTGCTCTGTGCCAGCTGAGCCAACACTGAGGCCTTGTCCTCCTCATGCTCCTCTCTCAGCTCCTCACGTAGCTTCTTACACTCCTGCCTACAACACAAGACACACACACACACACACATTTTCATTTACGTTTCAGGTAATTGCCTAAATGCTGGGATCCAATGTCCTTCACTAAACCTGCAACAAGCCCAGCATCAGTTCATACTGTGGCCTGCAAACTGTGCAAAAAGCCAAAAACAAACATTCGACTTTACATTTGAATTATCAGTAACAAGAGCCAATGTGAAAGGGAAACCATGTATGGGTGAAAAGACTGATAACAACTAAAGAGAGGGTTGAAATGAGCCAGAAAAACAAAACAATGAGATGAAGGACTCTAAAAAGCTTATTAGAGCTCTTACAGAGATACGAAATTCATCTAAAAGGTCTCAGCAATCTTAGAAAAATAAGTAAATACAATTCATAGTTTCTTTTAGGCACCTTTTATACTCTGTGCACAGCATCTTATTATTATGGCTCACGAGCACATCAGCATTAACTAGCGAAAGAAGAGACTGAAACAAACTCTGCTGCAAAGGTAAAGGTGCTTCAGAGAGCTCAACATTTAACTTTACGGGAACAATAAATAGTCCTTTATCGGTGCTGAACACTGCATCTATTGAGACACCATCACCCTTTAACACTGCTGCTAACAGCTTTTTGCATCGCTGTGCGTGTGTTGCCAATGTAATAGTTGTGTGGGAGTTGAAATGGCAGCTGTTAAATGAGGTATCCAGGCAAACACATTTTTTTGTCACTTTGAGAGCCACAAAGTGTCAGACTGAAGGCGGACACACACACACACACACACACAGGAAAACGCACACACACCGCAGCGCAGTCGCACACCAGACAGTCACGTTCATCATGCAGCACACTTAACACGTGTCATCATTCATGTCCTCGTTCAGTATAAAGCACGCAGTCACAGACGTCAATGCACGCATGAGCGCTCTCTCGTTCTCACTCTGCCTCTCACACACCCACACACCCACACACACACGGGCCTTGAGCTTCAAAGAGCTCTGGTCTTCCTAATAAGTGCTGTTCTATAGCATCTGCTGGGCAGGAGGAGAGCTGAGGGCAGATGGAGACAGGTAAGGGAAAGACGAGATGAAGAAATGAACAGAGAGCTGAGACAGCGAAGGAACTGCCAAAGGAAGCAAGAAGTATCCAGATAAAATGTGGGATAATTGGCTGGATTCTGGTGCCTGTGCTATGAGCTGTATAGAAAACGTGCTCATTTAAGGTGTGAATTTGTGTGGATGATTATGAATATGGACTTGAGTTTGCTGTGTGTGTGTGTGCATCTTTCTAATTGTGTGTTTGTCAGTGTTACAAACCAGCCATTGGCTTCCTCACCATCTGGCAATAACATGAACCTTTCATGTATCTGAACTGTACAAACACATGAAAATACAAATGAAATAACATTGTGTGATTTAAAACACATATTCACAGACCCCGTTGTAATTTTATTAAAAGCTACAGTCAGAGCGGGTGGTATGGGTCATAACCTTTCAGTAGGCTACATCCCTGTTTTAAGTTTTTCTTTTTTTGTCAAACTACTGTTTCCAAGGTCAATAATGCAAAGTGCCACGTTTTCCTCAGCACGAACACTGCTGTACACACTACAGAACAGTAGCTGTCCTCGTGCATTTCAACATCCATTAGAAATAACTGCTTCCTTTGTTATCTCCCACTCATTAAACCTATGCTGGCTTTAACTTTTACAGTATGTGTCAGGCTTTTGTTGTTTGTAGCCGATTTTAGGATTAAATTTGTACCAGTGAGCTTTGATGTTAACTTGTGGACATGTCTGTCCAGATTTGAGTGAGGACATTAAAATATGTCCAGATATGATTATAACAAGACAAAGAGTCTTCAGACACGTTAGTGATTCTGTGAGGCTGCACATTTCAGTCTGGACCAAAGCGGCGGTCCAACTGCCGTTCCTAGACAAACGCCGCCAGCACGGCCAAGCGTCAACATATTTACCCATACATAGTCTGACTGGATAAAGGGACAAAAGGTTCGAGCCCCTGACATGTTCTATAAGATCGTCTGTATGACCGGGACACAGTAGCACAGTGCTGTCTGCGCTTTAGTCTGCTGATCTGCTGAACCTCCTCTGTTCATTTGGTAATCCTGAGAGCTCTTTCCACGATTACTCTATCACAGAGAGACCGTCTGTTTCCACAGTGAAACAGGGATTAAAGCCTGCCCCCCTTAATTCAGACGGCTCACTAACCACAGTGTACTCACCCCAACCACCAAATGAATAGATGTTCTCCAGAGAATAAGGAGCTCTGTGCATAAAGACAAAGGAAGGTGAATGAGAGCTAATGAAAGGGAGACCGAGAAGAGGGGAAGAGTGACAAACAGAAGAGAACGGCATGAGCTCTTGTCTGTTTATACGCTTTTCTTTTCTTGCCATTCCTGCAGTGTGTGGACCTCTGCTTTTAAGAGTCACTGTCATTGTGAGTCTGAGATTCATTAGATATTTAACTGAATGGGCTGCAGTCAGTTTGTCAGCACAGCAGACAGAAAATTAACACGGACATTCCCTAATCTGTCCGTGAAGCAGCCATTTTTACTCATTAATGTCACACCATCACTGATGTTGCTGCATGTAGTACTGTTTCCTTTTGTGTTTGGGTTCTGTCACTTGTAATTATAAAAGAAATTTCCGTTAAAACATTGGATGTTATGGGTGTCTTGAAGCCATATTTCAGTAGTAGTATTAAGAATACAGCAGGTGAAATCAGCCAGATTCACACGATAAGTGAAACAGGTTTCTGGTAGGCGGAAGCCTGTTTTCAAAATACTTTGGTTGAAAAAAAAAACCCTTACACTTCTAGGGAGGTATAAAAATAAAAATAAACTGTCTGGAGAGAGGCTGCTGACAGATTTAGGTTGTGATGATTCCCAAGATAAGAGAAGGATGCTCGAGGTTCCTAAACAGCTTCCTGGTATTTTAACACCAGTTCTTTCAAAATTTGATGTAAGACCTGACACTTATTGGTGCTCTATGTTTTCCTTAATCCTGGAGAGGATCATCAGGCCCATTATACTCTCTATAAAAAGTGTTTTTGTACAGTACAGACCTGGTCAGGGGTGATGTCTGTCTAAGATCAATGAAGGCGAAGGTTTACAGGTTCAGTCAGACTGCAGGGCTGATCTGAGGTTCTATAATTATAGCAAACACATGATCTGACATCTAACCTCTTGAATTACAGCTTAAACCACTTTGTATTCACCCTGTTTTCTATGACTTCTAACAGGTGAAGAGGTGAACTGAACCTATATGTGGTGGAAATTCATTCTACATTCAACAAGTGAGGAACACTGTTGTTTTACGAGGCTATCATGGCACAACATGGCTCATTTCCCAGCATCACAGGTTTCCTTAAATTGTTTTGTAGAATATTTGTTATAGTGCCCCAAACTATACACCCTCTCTTCATCAAGTGTGAACCAAATACTGAAATACTGACATTTAGGCAAAGTTTTCAACCAAAAGCATCATTTACAGTTACAGTTACATACATGTCAGTGACATGCATGTGTCATTATCTGCCCATGTCTGAGATATGTGTCTGATTTCTGCTGTCACCCCAATAAAATGGACATGACCAGAGTTTCCTTTGTGTTGCTCACAGCATTGAAAAAAAAAAAAACTTTAAAAACCAATTTAACAGCAAATTCTCTTTTTAGAAACACTGTCCCCTTTCTCTGGATAATCCACAGACGTCACTGGAAGTACTTTCCACAAAAAAAAAAAAAAAACAGCCCTTCTGAAAACTGAGAGTGTGTTTTGTGATTTATCAAAAGTAACTGGGACACTGTTTCTGTTTTTTTTTTTAACTCCAATTTAGGTGAACCAACCCTTGAACTTGGTTCATCCAATCAAATAAACAGTTAATATATCTACACGCCACATCAAGCACCTGTGATTGAAGACATGTCTCTGCATGGATACTGCAAGGCATTCTGGTAAATGTAGGACACCACTGCCCAAGTGTGAAGTACGCTGAAGGAAATGTAAGTACACTAAAAAGTCAATCAAACAATTTTAAAATAAGTTCTGTAAAATTAGAAAGTGCTGAATGTGTGTATCCACACATTCAGCACTGCCTAAAGTCAACAAAATCTTTTTTAAAGTGGAAAAACTTTCTTTGGTTTTGACCATTACGATGCTGTTTAAAGCTGATATAAACTCTAATAGAGCCATTTGGCAGCTTCCAACTTCACTGTGTGAAAAGTACATCAGTTCACACCTCAAAACAGACAATTTCATTCTTGGGGGTTTTTGAATAATAACACTTCAAAGGTCCGTGAACGTCACCGCAGGCTCTGAGCTGGCAGCTTTAACACTGGATTGAACTGAGAAGTTGCAGAGCACTCCAAGGATAATGCTCTGTCACGGTCAATATTGGGAGCTGGATGACCTGTGTGTGTGTGTGTGTCTGTGCGTTTGTGTGTGTGTGTGTGTGTGTGTGTGTGTGTGTGTGTATGT
The DNA here is from genome assembly GCA_037833715.1 of Toxotes lorentzi. Lineage (NCBI taxonomy): Eukaryota > Metazoa > Chordata > Actinopteri > Toxotidae > Toxotes > Toxotes lorentzi. The sequence goes on from JBBMJY010000011.1 coordinate 2,915,171, forward strand.
GTGTGTCTGTGCGTTTGTGTGTATTCTAGTGGGTGTGGGAAACGGAAATAGGGAAAGAGAAAGACTTCGATTTCCCATCCACTATTAATTTCATGCTGTCTTTGTTAAAAGACAAGACGAAGACTGTGTGTGATACTCACCACCTCTCAAATACTCTCACACACACACACACACACACACACACACACCAACACACCTGAGTGTTTCAGTCCATTTGAGCTCCAGCTCCAAAGCCATCTTGTCCATCTTCAGTTTCTCTTCTTCTTTTGTGGTGATGAGTTTAGCTTCATGCTGACGCTTTTGGGTCTCCAATTCTCCCTGACAGAGAGACAGACCGTCAGTCAGACCGACCTTGGTTTCAGTGTTGGTGTGCATTCATAGTCTAAGTGCAGTTCAGAGAGTATTTTTCGCCCTGACAAGGATCCAGTTCTGTAGGCAACTCTAAAAACTTTTTGGGATTTTCTGTAGCGTGAAAAACGGTCAAAGCCTTTTGGAGTGATATTGCCATTGGCCAAAATGTTGGCTATTGGCAATGGAAATCCAAAAATTATGTTATAACAGTGTTGAAAGTCCTTCTGATAGAAAACACAGTGTGATTTAGACACAGGTTATAATCTGGATGACAGAATTAGTCCAAGCACTGTGTGCATGCATGTGTGCTCTTATACTTCTATCTTTGGACCAGTCTGAGTTTTTAGACCTTGGAAATAAGGACATCTTGTCTGGTCCTCAGTCCTGGTTGAGGAATTAAAACTTGAGTTTGTGTGTGCTGACCTGCAGTGCAGTCAGCAGGTTGCTGGTCTCTCTCAGCCGGGCCCTGGTAGCGTCCAGCTCCTCCAGCAGTTTGTCCTGCGCCTCCTTCAGTGTGGAGATCTGCCCCTCAGCTGAGCCAATGTCCTGCTCCCCCTGCTGCACCTCCCTCTGCAGCCGAGACACCTGCGGGGAGGACGGACAGACAGACAGAGTTTTAGAGAATAAACTCTACCCACAACCTCTCCTCTGTTGCACTTCAGGCAGTATCTCACTGTGGCAGCAACCTTGAAACTGCATCAGCATTTTATGCTCAGCGAGGTGGAATTTCCATCTAAAATGCGTTCAATAACAATTTCTATTTCTGATTTTTAAATGAGCCGGGGCCCATGGACTTTTTGCTAACGTGGCAACATAGTTAGTTCTGCAGTTCATTAGATGTTCATTTGCCTCAATCTTAAAGGCACAGCACATGGAGTGAAAAACAACAAACACATTGTGTGTGCAGTGGGTTCATACACACGAAACGTTAGATGACTATAGAGAAAAAAATGAAAAGTTCATTTGTGACCAGGATGAACAATAACTGATTGAACCAGGGGCTGGACTGAAAAACCTCTGTTAATCGAGAATCGATTTTCTTTTGTTTTCCCAGCCATTTAATTCTGAGTGCCCTAACAAGCATGAACCTCAATTATATATACTTTGAGTCATTTTGACCAAACTTTCAGGTTCATTCTTTCCCATTTAGCATTACACTACACCAGCATTACTAATGAATAAATAAGACGCCAATGACTGCATCTGGCACTCCTTAAATCCTTAAATGACTTTTAAAATCAGCTCTTATGACATAGAATTTCCTTACTAAAACTGGACTGAGCTGTTCACGTACACTTATGGCCAAATTCAAAAGTAATATGAAGGATAATTGTTATCAATAACATAATCAGAAACCTTTGGGCTTTTAAATAGCTTTACATCTTGGGCTGAGTTTGGACATAAACTGGTTATTTTCCACACTCTGTAGGAAGTTATGTATATTTCAGTGTGTCCTTTAAGTAAGACGAGAGCTGCATCCTTGTAAATGACCCTGGAGTTATTTTTCAGCCGATAATGTGACTGGATATATCCTGTTTACTTCATGTATCAAATGGTAAATACTGCTCATTATTCAAGTCAGACATTTTATTAAGGAGCTTGGGATTCAGACTCTGGCTTCTCTAACATTTGGAGGTGACATTAACAACAAGAAGTTAAGAGTTGGGAACGATCACTCCTGCACTCTCTCTCCGTTTGCCGCCTCTCTTCTGGAGCTTTCAGTCATATAACATGATCTTCATCAGCAGACGATCAAAGGTCAAGGATAAACTTTTAACTAATTTAACAAACTGAAAGTTGTGGCTCTTTACCTCCTCATTGGCTGCAGTGAGTTTGGAGGTCAGCTCCTCCCTCAGCTCGTCCAGCTGCTGCCTGAGGAGCGTCTTGTGCTCCTCCAGTGAGAGGCGCTCCCTCTCAAACTGCTGCTCCAGCTCCTGCGGGAACCAATCAGAAAAGCAAATCAGTCAAAACAAGCGAGCACTAAAAGCCACAGAGCATCAGCAAGGAACTTCACACAACAGGTGAAATATTCGTTAGTGTTCATGGTGTTTTACATCCACAACAGCATCCAGGTAACAGCAAATCTGAAAGAGACAAGTTTCATAATTCTGATAAAAACTAGAACTGATGTGGCAAAGTCGCAAAACCTCATCAAGAGCAAAGAGCGAGTCCATTTCCCATTGACCTACCACATTTTAAATATTATTTTGAAGAACAAACATGTCATGATGAAGAACTTTGACCTCATTATTGTGTTAAACAAGTCAAATGAAGTCAGGTAATGCACAATTCGTGTTGTGCCAAGTCATGTGGAATCAAAACAAAGGGTGTAATATATTTTTTTCATAAATTTTGTTTTTGTAAGTCTTGCAAACCAAAGTTAAACATCTCTAAGAGCCTCGAGTCATGCTAGCCTCTATGTGAAGCTGTGAAGTCTCGAGACAGAGACCGAAGACGGACATCAGCTCTGACAGCATCAACACAAATTCCTCACGCATTATTTCCTCAGTCATGGTGCAGATCCAGATTCTCCTCTCCTCTTTGCTTGACATTACATTCACTGCATTCATCTGTGCACATTTCTAAAAATACTTCAAACAATTTCATTGTCCTTGACGGAGAGGAGAGAAAGAGCTCTAGCATTGTTACCATAATAAAGCTTATTATGCCTACTGATGAATGGGGAACGATTTCTGTTATAGTGTGCAATGATTGCTGATTTCCAAGGACAATTAGAGCTGAGGGAAATTGCTGTAATGTCAAATGAAATTTGCCACCCTTATTCATTACACAGGAGGATGGAGTTTGTAACGCTGTGAAAAACATTCAGTGTATTGACTACTGTGACACAGTTTCATAAAAATGAATGGGACTTCACAGACATTGATCGGAATGGAAGAAAGGCTGAAAAATCACAGTAATTCATGTGTAATGCTTCATGACATCTTGTATTTCACCCGCTGCTCAGGGGGCCAAAGAGCGAGGAAAGTTTCTCTGTTGGCAGATAATAACTGTTAAAACTGTTAGAAAACTGCTCAAACACTCACACGTCGGTCGGCTCCTGCTCTCCCTCCCTGCTGTCTCCCCGTGGCTGCTTGCATCAGGTTCAGTGTCCTGATGCAACTGTAAAAAAACCCACGAATGGGCCGGTACCTGCCTATTCTCCACAATAAAACCCCCATGCTACAGCGTGGGCTCCGTGATCCACTGTTTGCCTGGAGCCTCCTTCTCCCACAGGCCCCCAGCAAAGACTTTTCTCAGGACTCCTGTTCTAGGTATAATTACAGAGTCAGTGCTTTGTTCTGCCTGCTGGGTTAACTTTTTGCTATTGTAGGTGCAATCCCTACAGTCCGGTAACTTGAAGCAGTTCAGCTGCATCACTTGATGTTTTTGACCACACAAACTGTAAAAACAACAATAATAATATAATAAAATCCCAGCTATGAAACACAACAATCAATCATTAAATCAAAACAGGAATCAATGAATACATCATATTTTTCTCAATATGGGAAAAACTGAATTTGTGGAATCCCTTGTTGTTACGTGAGGCGACTTCCATCAGTCTGATTATATCACGGCCACGACACAGGGAATCTTCTCGTCATTGGTCAGTATATAGAATATATATAATAGTATAGACAAAGCCAGACGGGGGGAATCTAACGTGACGCATCAGGATTCAGGCCATACCTCGCTGCTCGATTTGGAGGGCGAGACCGATGTAGACCCGACCCATTCATTTAAATTCCAAACACAGCCTTCTCGCAGACAGCTCTCATTATAATTTAAAGTGATGAAAGAATAGAGGTGATGAAAGAAAAGATGATTAACTAGACGTGATGAAACTTAGATCAGACAAAAGAATTTTGTGATGAAGAATAGAGGTATGAAGACTAATTTCTTCTCGTCTGTCTAACCCGTGATTTAGCAGAAAAGATATAAAACACATCTCTGAAGCAGCAGTGAGTGAATGAGAAGTCAATGAACACTGCCACTCGCCCTCCTCCTCCACGACAGTCTTTTCAATCGGGACATTTCTGCACTGACACCGACAGCATAATCATGTGAGGCCGTGGAAATCACACAGCGCCACAGAAGAGGAACTCTGCATATGGAATGCATCTCTAATAACGACGGGAATGCATAACGCTCTTCTCTTAAAGTAGCTGTCAGCTCTGATCGGGTCTACTGTGGAATATCATTTAAAACAAGTCCTCATTATGCAACTTTGATGCAAGAGAATACTTGATCACTTGCTTTCACATGGGTGTGTGAGACTGGTGGAACTTGTACGCTGCGGCTGGAGTCAAATTAGTGATAGGCTGTGGTTTGGAACAGCTAGACCCCGGGCTCATTAAACTGGTCCCAGGGTCCGGTTTGTAATTCTTGGGGGCAATTTCAATGTCACATATCAGATACAGTTGTAATGATACTGGAATGTGGGTATTTGGTGTTATCTGAATATCAGGCACAAGAATTATCAGATAACTTCTGTTGAGCTGCGGACATATCGGTGCTGGTATTTTATTGGAGCTGTCCACACCAGTATATATACAACATACATTTAAAGGTACTCTGTGGGGTTTTGACAATTAGTCATGCTATGGAGGGATGTTTGCATTGAATATTAAAATTACAATACCGTGTACAGGGTGGTTCTGTTCTGTAGAGCTTTAGGGCTTGTCTTTTTGTGAAATCGTTAAAGCCTTCTTGAATTTCTACATTTTTTCAGTCAGGACCAATAATGATATGAATCAGGTGTTTTCTTTGATCTTCAAGAGGAATTTGCTCATAAATCGATTCTGTTGAACTCACTGTAGCTGAGGAAGAGCGATAAACCTCACTGGTTCCCAAACAGAAACTCAGATGTTCTTCCCAAGAGCTAAAACAGGTAATGGAGTAAAAATATATTCCATAGAATATGCAGTAGACAAGCAGCGTAAAAGCGCCATCTAAGAAGTGGGTGTATACTGTATGTACGGGCTTAAGCCCTGTTAGGGCTGAAACACACTCTGTGCTAAGTAAGTAGCAGTGAAATATTTATGCTGGAAGTTTTAGAAACACACACATTGGCTGCCAGAGTCACGTCCCTGGGCTAATGCTCACATCCATCTCCTTCTCCATCACATCATTTTGTCCTAATTTTGATTGCTTTACTCACTTTATAGTTTCCAGTTGAGGTTTTATGAGCAGTAAATGTCATCTGCTAACGAGTAGGGCTATGAATTTAAATCTGAGGGCCCTGCACCCTTTTAAATGTCAGAACTCAACACCTTCTCTAAGCCTTAATTTCCTGATTTTGGTGCTTAATACAATTAATCACAGTCATCTTGACTTTCTAAAGAAGAGGGAAAAAATCTAAGTTAGCATTAAACAGGAAAGTCAACATTTCTCTGTCATTTTTTATACAACTTTTCATATTTCTAAGATTTGAGAATCAACACAATCTCTTTCTGTGTATTTCCATACTTTCCTCTTGTGTAGGTAGCGTGTTAATCTAATTAGTATTTCATTGTCTCCAACACAATGGGACACTAAAGCTGCTGTGTGGGTTTGTTTGTGCGAACAGGAGGAGTAGCAGTTTTAGCATCGCACAAAAATAGCACATTAGAGCGTCAACACACTCTTGTCACCTGTGTGACACACCAGGCAGGCTGCTCATACTCTCCACATGTGGCTCCCATCAGCTCTGCCACATCTCTGAACTTTGTCTCCATGGAGAGCTTATTTTTATTTGTCTTTTTTGGATCTCTTTTGTAACATTATGTCAACGACAGAAGCTCCCCCAGGTTAAGCACATTTCAAGCCGCTCAGGTTGTGTGAGCTCAGAGGTGTCCTAGATGACACTCAAAGGTGACAAATATAAGTGTGCTCCCACGTCAGTAGGTTGCATTTCCTCCTTTGAGTTTGCCAGCTTCTTAGTCACTGTTATAGCTGTCTTTGATGTATTTTAGTCTATAGACAACCTCGGCAGAGATAATTTTTTTTTATCTGAGCTTGTGTCACCTGTCATACCTACGTATGATGCTGTATTGGTTTTAAACCTTTATTCAGGATGTTAAAGGTTCAGTCATACCCTAGGTTTGGAGGTCACCTCTGGTTATGCTCCTGCTGACATTGATCATGTTCCTTGAGGAAAAAAAATAAAGAAAAGAATGTTCTCACTCTTTAGCCTCAGGCCTCACACACCATCGGCTTTTCTGACTCACGTCTTTCCTGCCGTGACGAGCTGGGCAGTATTAACAGTAACAGCTTGTCTGTTTTAGATATTATTGCTCTTTTCCCTGTAAAGATTAAAAAAAGATTAGAGCTCCGCCATGGTTTAAATAAGCACATTCAGGCAGCCACAGGAAGCCACCAAGTACAAGCACAATGCCAAGGTACTCAAGGCACTCCCCTACATTAGGAAGGAAAAATTGTACCTTTTTACTTCCCTAACTTTATCTGACAACTAGTTGCTAGTTGAAGACTGTACATAAAGAACAAACAGATTAAAACAGTAGTTCCCTACTGACTTTGGCTTGTGATGAAACCCCTGTTATGTTTCTATGAGCAGTTATTTCTCTTATCTCTCCACATGGTGTCATAACAGTTTGAGGCAGTTATGAAAGGTAAAATATTCAGTAAAAAATATTTGTTGCAGATTTTATTTTCATTTTTTGTAACATTAATCATCTCAAGACCCCTCAGCTTTACCTTGTGACACTGTGGAAGGGGCCCCAACCCTAGGTTGGTAACCACTGAGCTTAACTGTACCTAACAAACTCTGTATAAAGTAGATAAAAATATAAATATAAATTTATCAAACCAACATATTGTCTGTATGACATCATACCTTTCCGATTTCTGGTACATTCCCCATTTCAAACATTGATTAACCTCTTTTAAAGAAGCCTCCACTCACTGTTACATTTAAAGGTAAAATTACAAAGTCTAAGAGAAAGTAAATGTTGTCTATAAGTAATTAAGGGAATAAATGTATGACTTTGCCCTATTAATGGCACTGAAAATCTGCATAATAATCTAGTTTATTCTTCATGAGAGCGGCACAAAAATGTTAGATCTCCATTTCATTGCCAGACAAAAGAACTACAAAATGAAAATCTTGGCTTTTTTTTTTTTACAGACAGAGAGGAAGTGTTTCAGAGGGAACAAAGATTAGGACATGCCGATTTAATTGAGTGCCAAACTCAGTATTCAATGTTTCTTTCCACAATTTTATCCGTGTCAAAAAGAAAAGTTTTTGGAACAGTATTTCAACCTTTGTGAGAGACAAAAAAAATTCACATTTCAGAGTCTCAAGGCAAACAGAGTGAATAGCTGTTTTCCAGCTTTCGTAGCAGATGGCGCAGCCAGTGAACAATGTAGAATTAGCTCAGAGGTTAGAGAGGCAGGGTTGTGTCTGGTGACTTGTTGAAATCCCTCAACAACCTCAGCCAGTGTCTGTAAGGCTGCCTCCTCCCTGAGAAACTTTACAGCAGCTTCCAACAGCAAACAGTGGAGAACTATGGTCACGCTCTGTAAATGTACATACAGGTAGAATTTTGAGATCGCTGGTATGGTGTTGATCAAACTAAAGCATATGCAGACACCACAGGATGTCTGTCATTCATAATCACCACTTGTTTATGAACAAATACATCAACAGACTGTGACAGGTCCAAATCTTTTGGCAGGCGGCAAATCCAGAACGCAGAGAGACCGAGGGAGCCGACAGCTTGTATTTTGACTGACTCATCCCCAAATATCACACTGTTAAATTTTATATTAGTTAATATCAGCACTCAGTCCAACAACTTGCAGATTCGGAGTGGGTGAGTGGATTCTGGGAAAGAGAAACTGTGGAAGATACTGAAATTGATACATCACGTGTACCAATCTGAGCCCCAGTTTTCCTAAGAATGCCCTTCAGTGGAAAGTCAAGGTGTGGAGGTCAGGGTGATGGATGGATCCAACTTTCTCTTTTTGAAGAACTTTGCCTGTGTGTGTGGAAGTACGTTGGGATCATGGTAGATGGCAAAATTATCAACAAGGAGTTTGCTTGCCGACAGCCGTCTTTCAGCCGTAACGTGTGTGACTTCATTTATCAGATACATGTAGTGGAGTGAAAAGCCAACATGTCCAACTGCATTGTTATTAAAAGTACATAATTGGAGAAAATTAATATATTCAAGTATAAAAATTGTAGTAGACATAGTTTCACTTGCAGTGTCTGTAAAGAGAGTAATCGTTTCACGGAGCTGCAGAAAACAAGTGTCCCAAGAACATTGTCTTTATGGCTCGAGATGAGCCCCGAGCTCAGTGATGCAGGATCAATTAAAACATACAGCTGTTCCTGCTCCTCCGGCTTTGAGCAATAAACACTGATCACACGAGGAGCAGCAATCTGAAAATGAATCTTGTGTGTTTTTGTTTATTGTGTGGAGGGGGGGCTCAACAGCTAATGCACCTGTCAAACTCAAACACATTCGTTTCTTGTTTCCATCCATGGATTCTTTTGTTTTCATCGACGCAGGAAAAACAGATCTTTCTGACTGCATGTGTGTCAGGTGTTTGAGAAAAAGTGTGTGTACTCACAGCTAGCAGGCGATTCTTGTCCTTCTCTGCGTTGTTCAGAGCGTTTTCCAGAGTCAGTCTGTGCTTCTTGGCGACATCCTCCAGAGCTCGAGCCTGGCTCTCCTTCATCTGGCTGGCCTCCTCCTCGTATCGAGCGCGCATGCTGTTCATATCCTTCTCGTGGGACACCTTCTCCTCATTCAGGGTCTGACACAGAAAATAAATATGCATGCACACGCATTTAAAATACGCTCAGAGGTGAGGGTAATGATAGACGATCCACAACACACACACAGAGCTTCAGCTGACATTCACACCATATGCTGTATTATTCAGCCATATTGCCAGTGTTTACTGAGACACAGCCAAGGAATCAATTCTGTACTCTGTCTGTCTGTATTTGAATTTTTGTCTCTCTGGTCCCATCTTTCTCACCACTTCACACTCAAATTTGTTTTTCGTACAGCACTACAATCCAGCCTCTGAGGACCGATGACTCTAGAGCACACTCCATCTGGGATTATTGATAATGGGGTTATTGATTCTGGAGCTATGAAGCCTATAATCAGCCTGCAACGTAACCCTACTGTCGTTACGACTCTAAATGGTGTTGGTGTTTGTCAGTTGCCGTCTTCAGAATCAGGAGAGACAGATGCAGTTAAGTGACCTTTTGCTAAGCCCCGGCCCTCAAGCTGATAACAGTGGCAGATTTAGTGCTTCAAATTCTTAGTTGCGTTTGAAACAATGGTTTTCTGTTGGTTCTTTCATCTGAAATGGCACTAGATGACGTGATTAGCTGTAGCTAGCTAATTAAGATAACCAGTTTGACAATTCTCCAAAAGATATTTTTAAATGTTTACAGCTGACCTCTTTTAAAACTAGAACCATGTAAAGAGGTCTTTACATGATGGCTACATATGGTGATATGATGCTAAAAAAAACTAAAGCTAAGAGTTCACTTGTGAAAAGTTGATATCACAATAAAAATGTGGCTAAATTCAGTGTTGTTCTCTTATAATACAGCTTGGATGCTTAAGTTTAAGCCTTGCATCGTATTGAAACAGTATGTTTCACAGATATCATTGCTGAAGCATAAATTTCCCTCAGTCCAATAAAAAGTAGGACAGACCCATAAACATTAGCCTGAACTCTGATATATGAGAAAGCTGTTAAATAATGAGTTGCTACTAACTAGTTTCAGATAAGAGGTGTGGTTGTTACACCTGCATATACGGCCTGAGCTAAACTCATGCAGATGCTGCAAAAAGGCTCCTAGAATCTTTACAGCAGTGTCCTGATATAACACTGACGACATTAAAACCAAAATTAAAACCACTGAGACTGACTGAACAACACAGCTGGCAGCCATGCATTAACACAGCCTTCCATCACTGACAACACGCTTAAAAAGATAACATACCTGACCTAAAACGAGCACAGTTAAAATTCTATTTAGATTTTACCAGGTACATTAAAACTGTTGGGTATCTGGCAGATTATCAGACGCTGGCAATAACATGAAAAAAAACTTTAATATGCCACCAGGGATGCAGTCATATTAGTATGGAATTACTGCTCGAATCCGAGGCCTGTTTTGGAAATCCACCAAGAACGGTCCATCAAACTGGTCATACTGAGCAAGACTGCTGTGATCATATGGCCAAACAAACCTGAAGGGAAAACATCTCCACAGTGTGGCATAAACAACAGGCCTTGAAAATAACCTGGGAGGTTAATTTCTCCTTTTGCGGCAAGAGGACAAGGAAGAAGGGACAAAGACCCACAGAAAGAGTAAAGGAGGAAAAGATAATGGTAATAAGAGAAGAGGAAAAAGAAAACCAAGCCTCCCATTAATGTTAACGACTTTTACATAACTTTCTATAATTAAGTTTGACCACCAACATTAACTGAAGTGTTCTTTGTTTCCTAGTCTGTTAATGTTGTTGTTGGAGAACACATTCGAAGTTTGATATCACCAGGTTTTGGTTTTTTTAATGTAAAACTTTTTGGTTAGAAATCCCGATCGACAGTACTTTCACCAACAGACTGATTATGCGAATAATCAGTCGAGCTCTACGAGACGCTGCTACAGCCGAAACAGAAAGGTGCAGTAAAGTTTAAGTGGTGTGAGATCTTCTATTATCCTCGGGAAGACGTTCAGATTCACAGCAGCCTCGCTCAGTGGGAGAACTCTCCCAGCTCCCAGAGGATTACGCTGCACAAATGTCAGAGATAGATGAGAAAACACACATGAAGCAGCAACACTTGACATTTACCGTCGGCTGTGGTTGGTCTGCTGACTGTGCTGTTCCTTAAATCATCTGACCTTTAAGCTTCTTGGTTTTTAAAAAGAGGAGTAGCTTTTTTTTTTCTCCTCAAAGTTTGTAAATGCAGTGATCGACAGGTTTGACTCTTTCAACAGTTTGATAATTACAGGTCCATTTTTGCTGCCTTTTGCCCACTCAGCATTTTAAACTTTGCCGCAGACATAAGATTTATTTTCTTCTTCATCTGGAGGAACTTTTTTTTTTTTTGCATAAGAATGAAAGTAACTTGAGGTTCAGAAAGGCAAAGAAAGACAGGAAGACAGAAGAGGGGGAGTATTTTTTGCATTCTGCTCAGCTATATGCCTAAACATTTTGTGATCTGTATGAAGAACTCCCTGAAAAATATATTAATAATTCCTGTCAAATACTTTTTTTATAGAGACTGGCTTTGGGCAAAACCTCACAAGAGTACACAGGGGGATTAATGGCTCTGAAAAGTCACAGACAATTCAGTGTCGCAGAGCTAAAATAAATAAGAAAAAAAGAAATTCCAAATCGAACCAAAGAAATAAATCGGCTTTCTTCTCAGTTTTGGACAAGAAAGTATGAGAATTGCTTTAGAGCCCAAACAAATAGCCTTTTACTTTTGGACTTTTGTCTCCACACGGATGAATTGTGGGGATTACTCAGGAGTTTTGGGGGGAAAATGATGATAGCAATGACTGATGACCTGGACGAAGTAATACCTCACTCAGGTCACACAGGAAAGACAGAGAGAACAAACCTCATCATTAATGTGACAATCTAGCTGCTCTGTCTTTATAATTATGGCATAGAACCAATGTTAATACATCTTGTGGATTAAACCTGCATCCTAATGACTTGCTGGAGATCTCTCAGGGCTAAAGTGGAATGTCTTTTTTTGTTTTAATGTGAGGACATATACACCACAGTATGAGAACAGAATTCCTTACTAGTTCTTGTATTTTAAAGATGATAAACAAGTCTGAGGCAAATAATAGCAAAATGCTCAGTCACAGCTTCTTGATGACTTATTGGATATTCATAACACGGTCATTCCTGCCTGACGTGAATACAAAACACACCACCACCAAACACACATACCTTATCCAGGGACTGGATCTGTTGTTTCTGTCTTTCATCCAGGGCCTGGCTCTGGCTCTGCAGGGCCTCCCTGTCTTCTTCCATCCTCAGCACCTTGTCCTTCAGCCGGCTCCGCTCGTTGTCTAAGTCCCTGATGGCTGCTTCCTGAGTCATCTGGGTGGCCTGCAGGCTGCTGATCTGACCTATGGCAGAACAGAGCCGACAGGCGTGAGAAGGATGCAAACAGCAAAGTCAGTCATCTGCATATTGTCATTCTCGCCACCAACACTTGCCGAAAAAAACTGTTGTCAGCAGATTTCAGTTTGTAACTTGGTCCTGGAGATATGGGCAGTGATTCACAAGCCTGAAACCAGACTGAAACCTGGCCTCAAAGAATAATTCTCGTTTCTCAAATCTCAGCAATTACTGTGGTGAGTTAAATGCTATTATAACTAACAGAAAATGCTGAGGCTTAAACAACAAAATAATACCCAAACTGTAATACTGGACCGACATTTTCCTTTAAAACAGGCTGCCACCAACACTTCAACTAACCAAAGGAACCAAAAACAACCTTTAGTCCCACTGAAGTTGAAATAAATGAGAACCCATGATCTGCACTAGGTGGTAAATGCAGCTGACATAGCTGCATTTACCAGCTGGATCTTATTTGTCTCTCTCACATGCAAGCAGCTCCAGTGGAAAGTGATAAAACATCCTCATTGGGCACGAGGAGCTCATAGGAGCTAATGGGCCGAGCATAATTCTGCACTAAGTTTCAACCATTGCTCACACATTTGAGACAGTAATGTTTATGTAATGTTGCACAAAGTACTGACGGAGAGACATCAGGAGATATTAAATCAGAACATGCACCAAATTACACACAGCGAGTACACACAAACACACACCTTAAACTGGGCATAACTGATGTGAGAAGGGTTTCCTCTGGCTCTCAGGGACTGGGAATAGCATTAGCTTGGATATACAGCAATACGCCATGAAAGCATTACAGAGCAAGATGCCTCAGACAAGATGAGAGGAGCTGTTAGTGGATGTGTTTGCAAGACAAATCCAGGATGTGTCTTGAGGGTAGCACGGGTGCAAAGATGTGCTTGCATTTTAACTAGAGGTCCATATGAGAAGAGAAGAGGAGAGAAGAGAAGAGGCGGAGGTTCTTACTGGCTTTGAGCAGTATTTCGGTTGCTTGCTGCTGAACTCGGTCTCTGGCTGCTTCTAGTTCACATTCAGCTTCCTTCTGACGGATCTCCACAATCTCTGAGTTCTGGGTCACCTCATCCAGTTGTTTGGTTAAGTCCTGGAGACGAATCACATCAGCAGAAACACGAAACAGAAAAGAGGGGACAAAAGAAAAGTCTGTTAACACGTGGCAGCCACATCTGACTCAAACAACGATGGAGAAAGGAGTACATTTATAATTCACTCACTGTTTCAGTGAGAATTATCACCTGAATCAGGACCTCGCCTCAGCTTCATGGAGCTTTATGGTGAGTTTCAGATCACTGTTAAGCTGCCTGCCCCATAGCCTTACTGTGGGGCAGGCACTCTCACCACTCATAGTGTTGTTTTCAGCCACAGCAGGCAGCTGGTTTATGTTTATGTTGTTTATATTGTAACTCCATAGGCTGTGGCTGTGCACACTGAAGTCAACGTCTTTACTGATGTCTCAGAAAACCAAACCTACTTCATCAAACTTCAAGTGTGAGGCATGTTGGTAGCACACTACTAATAATGATGATCAAGAATGTAAGTGCTGACTGCCGCTCAATTAGTAAGAACTATACTTCAGGGAGGGATTTTACACACACATGCCCACACACACACACACACACACACACACACACACACACACACACACACACACACAGAAGGAACACAGCACAGTAGCTGTGTGATTTAGCACTCTGAAAGAACTCATGAGAGGCAATTTCACATCTTTCAATCCCATCAAATGGTCTGCCTCAAACTTAATTACTGCTGCTACAGCTAAGACAATGAAATCTCAGTATGATAATAACCACTGAGGAGTCACACACAAACTAGACTTGGTGTGTGTGTGTGTGTGTGTGTGTGTGTGTGTGTGTGTGTGTGTGTGTGTGTGTGTATGTGTATGCTGATTTCCCTGATGAGCCCATGACAGGTAGTTGCACACGGTGACCGCTGCGTTCAGATAAGTGAACCATAAAAAGTGTGTGTTTTGTCCATGTTGTACATCTTTGTGAGGACCAGTTTGGGTTTTAGACCTTGGACGGTTACAGTGTCACTTTTTTAAAAAGGTTCAGTGATTTTTTTTAAAACCTCTGGGTATCACACATTTTAGCAAACATTACTCAGTAAATAGTGCATTAGCTGCGGATTAATACATATATTGAGTATAGCATTACTAGAGGTTTGGGTTAAGAGCTTGGGAATACATTCTGCCTATGGGGATCCCCACAAGTATAGTGTACATCTGAGTGTGTGTGTGTGTATGTGTGTGTGTGTGAGGTTGGAGTAGAGGGGTAAAAATAGCTTAATTAACTGTATCTCTGTTGATTTATCTGGTCTAAAAGAAGAATCCCGTTTTTGCCGACATTCAGCCATTAACTCTGATTCAACCTAATCATACTTAAACACATAAAAACATTTTTTTTTTCAAAAATCACACACAAAACACACACAGCCTCACTTCTATCAATCATCCTTATTGGACCTGGCTGAATCCTGCATTTCCATTTAAATATGAAAGGCCCTGAAAACTGTGCTTTAGGTGATTTATTGTTTTATCTCACTAAAAGCTTTCACCAACCAGTCCAGATGGGCTTTACCTCCAAGTATTTGGTCCAAAGACAGCGACAGCAGCAATTTAACAAGGCTTCAGTATTTCACTTGGGGGATAATTTGTAATTTTTGGCATGCATATTCCTACGGAAGCCTGTGAACAGTCAGCCATTAATTACGTCTGTCTCGGTTTCTCCAAGCGATCATTTGCTTGCATTTCTCTGGGGATTTGCCTCCTAAATCATAAAGCTAAAGGAGTATGACAGAGAACACTGAAGCAGCAAGCTGCGGCATCCTGACACCAACCACAAGTGCTTTACACTGGTGTTAAGTCGATATTTGATGTTACTATTTCTACCCATGACGTGCGCCCGTACAGTAATTATGCCTCCTGAGACTTGGGAACATTTTGATTTGGTGCAACATTTTAATTTTCCAGAGTGAAACAAAATTTAGTGAAGAGAGTCTAAAAATATCACTCTTCTTGAGCAAAATGCCGTCCTTATGGAAACGATTAACTTACAGGCAAGAGGAATAACAAGACGTGTGTATTGTCATGGTCAAACCAAACATTTAAACTTCTGCTGTGGGCTTGTTGAGGTTAAATTAAAATCTATTATCTCTCAACAATGAGCTCTAAGCAGGAGTCGAAGGATTAAGAGATACGTCATGGACTGAGGCTGTTATTAAGAGATTATTGCGATATTACCTTGGCAACAATGCAAAATATGTGCTCTGTACCGTATGAAAGACCAAGATCAGATTGTTTCTTCCTCTGATATCTTGTCTCGTATCTTGTATCAGATGAGAGAATCTAGAAGAGCTGTCAAGTGAATTTGGTTTCAAGCTCCCTGCTCTGTTGTCATTTCTTTATCTGGGTTACAGTTAATTGCTCTGATAACTAATGAAATTATTAACTCCAGGCACAACACCACCACTGCTGACCTTGATCATATTCTCAGAGGGGAGGACCCCTTCCTGTCTTCTGTGCAATCAGTGATAATTTCACACAAACTGCAGAGCATATCACAACAACAAAACAGACCTACTTAACCAGTTCCCTTAGAGCACATGTCAACTTTATTTTCCACGGTGGATTAATCATGTGCGTCTACTCCAAAGACATTACACAACCCAGAAAGTCCAATTTCAAAAAAAGGACTAGGGATTCAAAAAAATATAGCAATGCTTTTTTTGCCACCATGCAAAATGCACACATTACTTACAGAGACCTGAGCTCTTTTCATTAGACATTTGATACTACTGTTTGTCCAAAACCTTACTCACAATGATAAAGCCAGGCTGTCAAAAAGTTCTTTTTAATGTATCTGATCTGTCCATACAATCGTTTCAACCCCAACAGATCTTAAACTGTTAATTATTGTCTATTTGCTACAAAAAAAAAATGTCTGAAAAGAGAAGGCATCAGTATTTGTGTAAGGACCAGGCTGCCAAACGTGTATTCAGGCAGAACGCAAGGCAAATTTCAGAGGCGGAGCAGTTGCAATTGCAATTTCATGCGATGCAAAATTGCAATTGCATGGAAAGAAGTGATTTGACGTGAATTTTTAGAGAAGGTTGTTTGTGAGCTCCATGAAAAGGCTCCTAACTATGAGCTGAGACTTGGACATTCTGGCCTTGACAGCTACTTGAAAGTCACAGGATCTGGTCTATGCAGAAACAGTCTAGCATTTCATATTTTACTGTGATGATACACAAGTGAAAGGCAGCAACTGTGTGGGGAGTTAATGCATTTGAGATTTTCTTCTTTTTCTTTCAAGTCTGTTTTTCTTTTGAAGAAAGGGCAGGTTTAAAGTATTCCCACTCCAGTGGCCCGTATATAAAAATATAGAAGCTGAATAGGAAATTTATGACTGTGGAGGGCAGCATTATGCCTTGAAGTGTACAGCATATCAGAAATTCATCAGAAGAAGACGTGAATTCGCACGAGACAGCGAGAGTTTGAAATGTTTCGGCTGGAGAATCTGAGTCTCTGGTGAGTTCTGAGTTCAGAACAGAACACAGACTATACAACTGGTCCAGTGGTGAAATTTGTGTGAATCACACAAAGCAAAAAATTTGCTTCACTTTCTGTCTGAAGACACCTTTAAAAAATAACCTCTAAAATAGACACAATATGGAAGCTAGTATAATGCAGGTGTCATAGGTAAAATGAACAGTGTATGAAGATGTTTTTCCCAAGATGGCCTCAGCAGTCTATCCACATGAAGTGGATATTTCTTGAACTTTATCTTCTGTTGTTCCTTACGATCACTGTATTTTATATCTCCCTCTCATCATCTATTACAGAGGACACATTTTGTAAGCTGCCAAGGAGACCTTTATGCTTTTCAGAATATAGCCAATCGTAGTTAAGACTTTGTTCTATTAAATTCCAAGATGTCCTGTCTTTTATAGTTCTGTTACAGCAGGGGCATGTGACTCAAAGGAAGGCGATGTGTTTGAATCAGCTGTCTGGGGTTCACACTCACCTTGATGGTGCTCTCGGCAGTGGTGAGTGACGCCTGGAGCTTGTGGGACTTCTCTCGGTTTTCCCGGGCCTCATCCGTTACCCTGGCCAGCTCCGCCCTCAGCTTTCCGAGGGTTTTCTGAAGCGCCGCCTCCTGAGTCTGAAACTCCCGCCGCAGCTCGGCCTCGGTGCGTTTCCATGCCAAGAGGTTGTCGGCAGTCAGCTGCTGGGTTCTCTTCATGGCCTCCAGCTCGCGCTCATAAAAGGCCTGAGCCTGGGGACAGGCAAACTGGTGTGAAACAGTCCATCACTGTGGAAAACACCTAAATCCAAACAACTTAATGGAGGTACAAAACATAAAGCACTAAGCCTCACTCACTGAGCTTTGTTTTACTTTTTTCCTGAAATTCAGATGGTATTTTGGACAGTTTGAAGAACTTTCTCATCATAATGCAATCTCATGTTCTCACAATCAATGCAAGTGAAAGTTGAAGCCAAAATGAGTTGGCTGACATTGTTCAGTGTCCCTGAGGATGGTTATTAGCCTCTAAATGCAGTGCTTAAATTGTTCCATGCTTCTTTTGCTGTGCACGAATCTGCAGATCATAGCCTTCACATTCAGCAAGATCAACATACGAGCTCCAATGAATGTAATTTTCTGTCTTTTTAACCATTACTTATCCAAGGCTCTATTTTACTTTTAACGACACCCTGGTGTGGAATCAATTCTACTAGTTCCAGATGTGATATTGTGCCCACACAGCTGTATACAGCTGTATTTAAACATATCTAAACATTTTTAATCTTTGCAATGCTAAAAAAAGCTATTAAAATGAACATGAATTTAAATAATAATTACCATAATTTCCATGCTGTCCTTAGTATATTGGAAAATCTCTTTGCATAACGTTGAATGGCACTAATAATCGGACGCTGTGGAAGCCTGACTCCATCATCACGCATTAATTAACTTTATATATGAATGTATTCTCTTTATTAAATACAGCTGTTTAAACCACTGCATAAATAAGGTGCAAACAGCTGATGTGTCCTCTGCAGTGGCTGTTGTACCTTGCTGAGTTTGGCTTCATACTCCTCCACCAGTCTCTTCTTGTCTTGTTTGAGCTCCTCCACTCGCTCAGTCAAAGAATCCACCTGAAACAAATCAGTACGAATTGTGAAGGAGGGCTTAAACTGTATATAATGTTTCCTGACACCTGTGATATAATTTCAGGGGCCTTATATAAAAGTTTGACCTGCTGTGCTCTAGAGTTGATGAAGCAGATTCAGTTGGTAGCTTTGGCTTTCAGGAGCTGCTCTACTTTTGCAGTAGTTAGTGAGTTACCTCAGCCTTATGGAGCTGTCCCAGTTTCTCTTGGTCTTTACTGTAGTTTGCATTCTGGCTCTGGTGGCTGCGGAGGAGCTCCTGGATCTCCTGTCTGTGCTGGGCCTTCAGCTCCTCCAGAGCAGCCCTCTTCTCCTGCTCAAACTGGGCCTGGGCCTGGCTGAACGTACGCAGCTTCTCCTCAAAGGACCGCCGCATCTCCTCCACCTCCCTGGACATGGACACCACACGCTGCGTGTGCTGCCAAAGAAGACAGGAATAAAGGACTGTGCTAACAGGAGGATTGATTTATGGATTTGTAGGCTTCTTACACAGTGGGTAAACTTTTAAAAAGCTCCAAGCCAGGTGGTGATGTACCGGCTCAGGGGAATTTGACCTTCTGGCTGCCAACCTGTCGGCTCTAAATTAGCACTGAAAACCAGGAAGCACACTAAACAGAAACCAACCATTTGAAGAGGAAGCTATAGGTCAGTGTCCAAATATAACAAGAAAACCATTGTACTGCATTTAGCATGTCAGTATCAACCAGGAACCTATTGGTACCAACATTCAATACTGATGATTCGATCTGTGGTCTCAAAATTCACTAAAGCTGTCCCATACAGACTTATGCCTTTCATTTAATTTGTCTGCACAGTCTGAAATTAGCATTTCATTTACCAAAGCAGCATGTAATTGCACATTCACTTGCACTAACTACCAGGTGTAATTTATACCTGAAAACAAGCTTGAAAGGTTCATTGGTGAATTTTGTGCAACACAATGCTCTCAAGGAGCTCTGGAATCAAAGGACGAGAATATTTTCTTATACTGAAATTAAACTATTGATTAATGAAGTTACAGACAGAGAAGCCGAGGTCAGCGGGAGCTGAAAGCTACTGGTCTTAGATATGCTGATACCGGAGCAGGTGGAGGGTGCACTGTTATGACAACACTACATATGATCTTTGAGTGTCACTCAAATCATCCATCCAGTTGTTTTTCTATCGCTTCCCTTGTATTTCAACAAAGAGCTGCACATCCTCCATTCTCTGTATATAAATCTATACAGTTACATCATTCAAAATATACAACACAGATCAGCTGAAGAAACTAATTTGCACTTCATGTGTCATGGATACATTTAATGGCTAGAGGACGTTAAAAAAAAAGAAAAAGAGTGAAACCATCCATCGATTCCTCAGTCCTGTCCTGCCCTTTCGCTCTCTCTCCCTCTTGAGCACATAAGATCATACAGAAGAAGCACCAAGCTGTTGAAGCGTTTTTTGATCCCTGATCAGTCTGACGTGTATGAATGTCGCTAAGCACAAATGACAGTGTATTAGATCTCATCCTCTTTTTATCTGGACACTTGAAATACCATGTGAGCATGGAGCCAAAAGGAGCCCTGATCACTGTTATTACTACACAACAAGTCAAACGTCCAGGCCAAAAGAAAGAGGTGATGCTGACAGAGAGCGACACTCCAGCCTCACAGCAAGACGGAGAAACAGACATTAGTGCTGATTACTTGCAGCTGTGACTGCTGCGTCCTGCAGGGCACAGCTGCCTACTACCAAAGACACACGCGCAGAGACACCACACCATTCCTCCATCTACCTGAGCCTCAGTGCAAAGCTGCATGTCCTCCACCCGCTGACGGTAGCTCTCGAACTCAGCCAGCGCCTGCCTCTTCATCCTCTCATGGAGCTCCATGGACTCCTCCAGAGACTGGATCCGCCTCTTCAGGTCCATCTCATCGCTGATCTTACTCTTGTACTGGAGCAAATATGTAGGATTCAGTTAGCCATACTGTGTCCTTCAACATTTGTTGATTAATAACAGCATCTATGACAAAATGCACATACAATCTTTAGGTACATGCGCCACACTGAAGGTCAATTATTGAATTTGTGAAAAAATACTTTGTGTTGCAATGTTAAGAAATCCACCAAACTTCACTGACATTTTTAAATATTCTGACAAACAAGCCAATCATCAGGACAGAAAATATAAAAGTGAAAGTAAACAAAAGCATAAAGGTCTCCTTGGCAGCTGTAAATAGACACTGAGGATTTCATCGTTAATTAAACTTGCATTTTTGAATAGACTGGCTGACGTGCATAGACTTTTGACTTTACATAGATTTTGGTGTGATTTAGCTCATTATCAAGGGCAAATGAAAAGATGAAATGGGTACATTATATTCAGTTAAATTCACTCCATTGCATTCAAAGCACAACAGTAAAACTTCCCCCCTTGCTTTGTGGAGAAGTATAGCATGTAAATGTCTGTACATATATGTTCAGCTGCTCAAGGTTAGTCACACTGCTGTCAGGGAAGTAATTCTCATTAGGAATGATGACATATAGACCTAAATTATAAATATTCAGCAGATCAAATATTGATGAGTTTGTTTTGAATGTGATCTCAGCTCTCGGGCTCTCCAGTGGATCAGCTTCTATGAAATAACAAGCACCTACAGAGGAATAATGTAGTTTAGCAGATGTCAGCTATAGATGACTGTAAGATATAAGCAGATACTGTCTCATTTCTAAAGAGTCTTTTTGGCTGTTTAAATCCTGTCTTAAACCAACAGTCAAAGCTCACTCACACTCATGCCACAAAGTACAAAAGCTTTGCACTAATTCATCAATTTAAGCAGAAAAGAGTTGTTCCTAACTCATGAGGTGTCAGTCAATCCATCAGTAATAATATGCATTCGCTTATTCTACCCAGGAAGCAGGAATTGATTACATTACTTATTTAAATTAATAATCATTTACACCCATAAGATTGCTTTCTCCCTTCACTTCAAATGTGTGCAAGTCAGCTCTATTCCATCTAAACCGAGTAAACTTTTCAACATCACAGTGGAAGGAATGCTTTCACTCAAGAGAAGACTGCCTTTGAATTTAAAAGTGAGACAGCACGGTCTGAGTGATAAAAAATAAATGCAAAGGACAGATAACTGAAGAAAAGAGAACAAACCTGTAATATCTTCTCTCTGGTCTCTGACAGGATCTGCTGCACCTCCTCTTCATGGGCCTCCTTCAGAGTGGCGATGGCGGCCTCGTGTTCATCGTTTTTCGTGTTCAGTGCATAGATAACCTGCAACGCATTAAGAGGAAACACAACCCAACCAGCTTGAATGAAAGCCCATTCTGACATGCTTTGACTGCAGTGTTGGGTATATTTTGTTCAAAAATTAAAGTGGACGCTAGAAATAAAACAGTGAAACATCATAGTGTGGGGATAAAGTAAGGAAAACATGAGGGTAGAATAACAAAACAGAAAGATAAAAAGGAGGCTGATATTTATGTTTTTGTTTTTTTTAGAATGGAGCTGCCAACACTCAATACCTAGCTTTGGAGAGAAGAAAAGCTTCTCATACAGCATTTATAGTATCATAAACCCAAACATCTTTACTGAAAACCATTATAAAAAATGTATTTATGTGGACTAGCTAGCACTTAAGGTTAGGTTATATGAAACTAATTTCTGAGAAATTTAATAAATGGACAGATCTGAGCAAAGAAAAAAAAATTTGCTGGTTTCTGTTTCAATGTTTCTTTGGCTGCTGATCAGAGACCCTCATTTACCCAGTATGTGTGCACACCACAAAAACCTATGTCAGAGTTTACATTAATCATTTCTTACATTATATATTTCCTCAAATCTGCTTACAGATCAAATGTAATGAAGACGTGAAGCAGGCAGAGAAATGCAGATTACTGCTGTATTACAGCGTACAGTGTATTCTGTAAAAACCCTTCCAGTCTCTGCCTTGATGTTTCTAGTATGAGCTCAGAAGCATAAATGATGCCCCACAGTCACAAATTAGAAATCGGTTGATGCCGTGTATTGCTGGGGATAAAAATAACACAAGCAAACTGTTGTGCATGAGATTGACCTTTAAATCCGTCCCAAAAATAAATGCAGCTATCCAGAGAGCCATAATCTGACGGCACAGTGATCCCCTGCTCACAGGCAGAGAGAGGGAAGGAGAGGGAGAGGGGACAGAAATGGGTTTTACATTTCCACATGAAAAACCATGAGACACTCATCCCCCATGCTTCTCTCCCTGCCGAGAGAAACAAAGCAATGCGTTGCCTCTTTGAAAAACCCAGTCAATAATTCAGCACATTGAACTGTGCCATGGTGCTAAAGAGCCTTTGTTTACTTTGGACCAAAGTCCGTCAACAGAATTAGAAAAGGGGGTGCAGAGAAAAGAGGAGAGAAAAAGGAGGGCAAAAGCTTTCTTTGAAACAATGACATCCACATTTTTATGCCTTACCATGCCTAGCTGAGAGATGAACGCATTTAGACAAGTGGTGGTGTTTCTCAAATTCCTATTTGTTTATTCCCCACACACACTTTGTTTTTGCTGACAGCAACAGAGCATTATTCAATAAGAGAAACAAAGGCACGTTATAATCAGGAGGTAGTCAGCCATGGGAGTCACCCCTCATTCGATTCTGTTGACCTGTTAATGTCAGTCAGATCACTGGCATTTTTTGGGCGTAAGCAGATATAAAGGTTAGAATGTTAACCATCTTAATCTTTGTGTGCTAGCATGCTGGTATGCTAATCTAAGTGACAAATCTGTTCAGTCATTTAACTCACAATCAAAAATGATTAAATGATTTAATCATAAATGATTAAAATCATAAATGTCAACCGCATGGGGGGAGCTGGAGGAAAGGTCAGGGGGTCACAAATTTCAGTAGGTTTCATCCTCTGGGGACCATGAAAGTTTGTAAAAGAGATGAATCCATCTGATGGTTGTTGAAATATTTCAGTCTGGTCCAAAGTAGTGGACAGATACACAAACATTTTCACACATAAAGCCACACTGCTAGCATGGCTAATAATTCACATATTAATGTGCTCTGAGATAATATGAAAGGAACATGAAGGCAGTAACGTCAGCCTCTAAAATCAGGATGTACAGTTTATTCATATAGGCCCAAATCACAAGTTTACCCCTGAGGACTTTACAATCTGTGCTTTCATTTGGGCCTCTCAAGTCAAATCTCTTTCACTGCTTTGCTACGGCCAAGATCAGAGACAAACCACAAAGAGCCAAATAAAGCTGAGAAAATTCAGTTTTCTCCAAAAAAAAAAACATCTTTTCCATCACGAGTCTAAATTATTCAGCCAGCTCAGTCTCTCATCAGCTTAGGAAGTGAACAGAGCAGACGGTTAAAGAGTTAGACGAGCTAAAATCTCCATCACATCCCGAGAGTCATCAGCACACTCCTGCAGATGAAAAGCAATAATCACAATGCTGTGGGGTCTGCTGTGGGTATGCACACGCAAACACTGAAGTAAACAGACACACCAGCAGAGACTGTCAAGGACCTCACCTGCGGCCAAACTCATTAGCGGAATTTGCCCACTATATGGTCAGAGTGACGAGGAGGCAGAGACAGTTGTGTGTCTGTGTGCACGTGTTCGTACGTGACAGCCTGAGAGACAAAGGCTGCAGATACTGCCATCACTGTCATTATGAGGGATCAACCAATATTCAGTCATGGAAGGTAGCAGCAACATGCCAAAAACTGATATTGTTTTAAAGGCGGCTGCAGATTTCTGCCAATATTCTGACTCGGTATTCACAGTATCTGAATACGACCTTATTCATGTAATGGATTTATGTAAGTGAGCCATGGATTTAGTGCTACCTAACAACATTTTGGAGGACATTTTGAAAATAGCAAGTATTATACAACAAAAAAGCACGCATATTCAGGGCTAGCTAAGGACCCACACTGGCAAGTACATGCAGGGTTTGGCTGATAATTAACCCTTTGAACTGCCACAACACTAGATAATGTACATGTGTCAAGTATGCAACCATCACGGCAAGGACAGAGTTTGGATTTGTAAAGGCTTCTCGAGATCACAAAATACAAACTGTGTGTGTGTGTGTGTGTGTATGTGTGCATCCTCCTAAGGTGCGACCGTGTGAGAAAAAGAGGGAGGCAGAGTGTGAGACATGGGGAGGGAGAGTGAGAGAGTGTGAGCCTGGTAGCAGCGATCTTTTCTCATCTCCTCAGGTCGATCGGTCCATGTCCTTGGAGGCGTTTGCATAAATGACAGCGATACTAGGCAGATCGATAAGGTGACAGCGAAATGCCACAAATTTCATCCGTCAGCTGGGAGAAAGTCACAGCTGAGAAACTCACTAAGACTTTCAGCAGGAGCGTTACAGCAGAGTCCCTGCTAGATGTTCAATGAAATATGACTCTGCTGTCAAACACTGTAAGCTGGAAAAAAAAACTTCCTTCTGCTCGCTTTTATTTAAACTTTTTAACCTCTGTTTTACTTTCTTGACTTTATGTTATTCCCCCATACAAAACAACTATACAACATAAGAATATTCCAGAAATATAAACTTATACTTAACTTTTTTCCACTGTACTTTTCAGTAAGAAAGATTGTCAAATTGTGAATATCCTACATTGTTCTCTTGACATTTGCTTGTCAAAATAAAACGTCAGGTTCAACACACAAACTTTAACTGCGCTGAAATACACCAAATGAAAGTTAATCTCTATGAATACATTAAGAAGCACTGACAGCTACAATCCTAATAATCTTGTTTTCTCAAATCAAGTGGAAAAACTTTTTTCCAACAGAAATCACTGCGTAGAGTCTTGGAGAAAGTAAAGAATAAGCCATGCGATTGATTTTTTACACTGCTTAAAACATTAGAATATTGTCACCGCACTGGAAGATTTATTCACGTATTAAACTAAAAGGACTCATCACCAGAAAGGGTTGGAATCTTATCTAAACCTATTTTTGGCTGCTATAGTGACCAACACTCCACCAAAAGACAAAATCCCCGTAGAACGGTTCAACAATAGCAGAGAGAGGTAGTCTGACAGGGGAGCTAAGCCATAACTTTTTAATTAGCTAATAAAAACACAAGATTCTGTGATGTGATCAAAGCAAAATATGCTGTTTCATCTTCACTTCTCAACACTCTCAAATCTCAAATTTTGTCACTCTAAATTGCTTATGAGCGCTATTTCTAGACTTTTTGCTTTCTCCCCCTGCCAGCATTAGCTAGCCCGTCACTCTTTTCCCTCAGGAGGAAAAATATGCCCAATATTTTTTGCAAGATACTGGTTAGTACATATTTTGCTGATTTGTCGCTGCGTTTCTAAAGCCAAGGGGAAAAGGAGATTTATGGTGTAGCTCTATGTCTCTGAGTGCATTTACATCAGCATGTAGGGTTTGATTTACTACAGATCAGATCATAGTATTCATGACTGAAAATGAAAATTTGAGGCTTGTGTATATTCTAAGGAATAGGACTGTAATCTAAACACTATAGGACATAATATTAAAACAAGAGGTATTATGAGATGACTATCAGCCAGCAGTGCCTCATGCACTGAGAGACTTCAACCATAATTGGAAGGGAAAGGAAACGGCGTGATTAGATTATTCATCTAATATTCATCTATTTCTACATGTATGTGATATGAACAAAACCAAAGAAAGTAAAAGGTAAAAAGTTCATCAGGCTGTGCTGAAGGTTACACAGAACAATGGCGTTTGTTAGACTCCAATGAGCTGCCAAAGTCTTTGAACTGTTAGGATGAGGGCTACCAAAATAAAGTCCAATAACAAAGCGAAATGTTAGATATAAAAGTATCTGAACTAATCTAAAGAGCAAAGAAACAAACTTTAGGGCAGTTCGCACCCAATGTGGATGGAAAAACAACAACCGAATTTTGTTTCTGTGGATGGACATCACTGACTTCACAAAAAGCAAAGAGAAATTAAAGATGGACAGATGCTGGTTCATTACAGAAACAAGGTTCAAAGGATCTAATGATTGCTAACAAATAGCCTGGCAGCAATTTCCTTTCATTTCACTCTCACAAGCCTGAACACACACACACACACACACACACACACACACACACACACACCTAACTCATCTCTCAGTTCGACTCTCTCCATCAGCTGCTGAGACTTTGATGATAATGACGATGTCTAATGACGACCATTTCACTACCTTAACACTAGCTAGCTGTCATTTTCCGCCCTGTGGCAGTAGAGCTTTGTCTTATGAGTGCACTGGGTGTGGGCATATAAAGGAGAGTGATGCAGACTGATGAAGAATGTCCTGTTAACTGCAGGGTAGTTAGAAGAATGGAATGGCTGCCATCTTATAGACGGAAAACAACTTTTCATTTCAAATTCACAGATTTAATCAGACCATTTTTTGCTAAAGGAACACTTTGACAAGCTACTGGTCCCAGCCAAGAAACCAGCACATAATCCCCGTAAAACTGAAAACTGTTCTTCTTACATTACATTCAGACCATGCCCAGCTAGCTGCCCCCCAGCTTCCAGTCCTTTTGCTAAGCTAAGCTAAGAATCCAGTAGCTGTAGCCTTTAATGTAACTGACAGCAGATTTGAGAGTGGTATTGATCTTCTCATTTAACTCTCACACGGCGGACACGGCGAAGCGTATTTCCAAAAATGCCAAACTATTCTTTTAAGATCAATTCTGTTTCCCAAGACAGACCAAGAAAGTGTAAAAAAAAAAAAACCTTCATAAAAATGTCAAACAGTATTTAATATTATTTCAGCCACATACCTGCTGCAGTCAGTCTGCCTTATACAGTGGCATGCTGTACGTTATAAAAGTCAGTCACAAACACTATGGAACATGTTGTACTATTTAGAATCATCCTAATCACTTTGTGTGACCCCTTACCATGATTTCTACTCAGTCACGTGATTCACAAGTAAAGCCCTACAAATATGAATGACTGTATTTTGGTAGCAGTGTATTGACTTTTGCACACTTGGGGATAAAATCATTAACTGTGTGGAAGAAGGGCAACAGGGAGAAGCGGCATTTAATTGCTGTAACAACTATTGATGTGTCATTTCGCTGGCAGAACCCTTTTAGAGCTGGGGCTGTCGCCGAGGGTAGTCAGTTTAGTGGAAAACTGGTTTAGCAAGCAATTAACTTCATCATTACTGCTGCATACCAAACTGTTGTTCTGTTGATGGGAGACCAGCCTTGTTTTCCTCTTTTTCCTCACTCCAGTCTCTCAAGACTTAACCCTTAATACATCCACAGGAGCAAATACAGTCTCCTATAGGAATGTAGTAGTAGTCCTTGACTACATAAATACTTACTTCATGAATAATTCTTCTGCTTTATTTCACCTACTTATTTACTGGTTGATTGAAAATTAATTAAAATCTGTGTGACAAACTCTTACTCCACTTACTTTGTTTACTAAGTAAGTAAACAAACTAATTTTTTTTTTTTCTGAGCTTTCAGTCACATATCATGGTCTTAGTCAGCAAATGGAAATTCGCTGAATAAACTGAATTGTTATGTTTTGCGAATAGATAAATTGTTATCATGTTCCAAACTTCGTCTGTCCACTCACCTACTGTACATCCTGGCGGTATTTTCGACCTAAACTCTGAAAACTACTCTGGTTTTGAATGTTACTCAGCTGAACAATATGATGAGACTTGAGTGCAAAAGCCTCCTGAGCTGTGGTGAGGTACATTAGAAGGTAATTATCATTATCTTCTTACGCTCATTATCTTTTAATCATTGTCTAATTGGAGATTTAATTTCTAATTTTGAGCGTGAGCCTGCGGTGGTGTCACACTTTGGTTGCATCATGCTTCACTCTGTCTCTGCGGTCGACTTCTGAGGATGTATTTCACACCCGTGCCGTGAAGCAGATGGGGTCATTATGGTTAACATTGTGCCTAAAGCTGGTTCTTATCCAATTAACCAGTTCTTAACCCCTTTGGTGTGTTAAAGTTGGAGCCTTGTGCAGAATCGTATGTGTGTCTAGGGCTTGCAACTAAGAATTATTTCCAGGTTCAAGTAGTCTACAAACACAGCCATTCACCACATCAGTCAAAAGTCAAAAGATTTGAAGTTAAAGGTTTAAAATCAGCCACTGGGACTTAACAACTGACTTATTATTACATCAGACAAAAATAAGCAACAAATACTCACAGTTGAGAAACTGTGATTAGGGAATGTTGTTTTTTTAGAATGTTTCTTTAGAAAGAACAACTAAAAAAATAACAGATTACAGTAGTTGCATGCTGATTAACTAGTCCCTTAATTAACTAATCATTTCACTATTTCATTTCACAAAGGAAATGTTTAGGAAATAGTCCAGGAAATAGTCCAGGATGGACACGCTAATGTTTGACTGTTATTTTGACTGTGTTACTGAAGAACTGCTTACTGAGAGTTTGTTCATGACTACAGTGATGGTCTATGATAAATCTCTGATTAAAGTATGATTCAGTAAAATATTATAAGCAGAAGCCGCACTCATTACCACTCATGCCACACTGCATTAACAGTAGGTAAGGACACTTTGTTGAATTTGAATTATTTGTTATCACTGTGTTCTTACAAATGGCCTTTCTAAAGAGAATGAACTCCAGCTATTTGCAGATTAAAGCTATTATTGGTATCAGCAACCTTCCAGACTCAATGTGCTGCATCACCATTTCAGCTTTCCGCCACCAACAATCTCAAAGTTTCATATTTCCAAACGGAAAAATGCAGGCGGAGGCAGTGTGCCATCTCACTTCTACAGCCTCAACATTATGAGTTTACTGGGAGTGGACTTAACGAAGCAGAGAGAGAGAGATAGGAGGTCTAATTACTTTAATTACAATGCACAGCTGTGATCTGCTAAACTGTAAGGTGCACCTTAATCCGCCAGCTAATTATGGGACGTTCTGTGGTGGTGTAAGTGGCGGTGCTGTTGAGATCGGGCTGAGCCGAAGAGTAAAACGCAAAGTTTGGCCTTAATTAAATGCTGAATCTGTGATCGGTGGATCAGCTCTTTTAGTGTTAAACCAAATAAACAGCATCAGCATCGGATTTTAAATGAAGGAGGCTGTGAAGACAAAGTCGTGCCTTGCTTGTTCTGTCGACTGAGGAGGGCAGAAAACCAAACGAAGCCAAGCTCACTGCAGACTGTAGATGTTTTCTGGTCTGTTTTTGGGAAAGCTTTTAATGCAAATGCCTCACATAGCTTTTGAACACTGCTGAATAAATCAAGAGGCCACTCACCGCGGTTTTTGAGACGATAACATTTGAAGGCCTCAGTTATACACAGACTTTGGTCTTTGACTACGCCATGTGAATATTTTCCTCATTATACTTTTTCTGAATAGAATAAGCGCTCTAGAAAAATGTCTAAATTGTAAATGGACTTACGCCATAAAATAATCTACCAAACAGGTTCCAGGTAAAAATAAAAGGTGAGATGTCCAAGGTACAAAAGCGGACAAAAATGCTTTGCCCTCAAAAAAGGTGTCCATCATGACTGTCCACTTACAATCAAGACAGTGTGATACCAACATGACTGGCAGATGTTACTCAGTATGAAGTGTGAGGTCTTGTGGAGTCATTAATGAAAGGTTTATCAGCACAGTTTACCCACCGCAGTGAAAATGAAAGTCCCCTCACAGATCAAGCAGAATATCAAATTATTCAAACACAGAGTCTCATTTAACTCATTTAAATTGTACTCTTAAATATTGCATTTGTTCTGATGTTAAAAATAACCCCCATTTTTTTATTATTCCACTTTATTTACTCACTGCCTTGTCTTCTCTCTGCTCTGTGTTTGGCAGGGACAAGACAAGCACATCATGTATTCCACAGCAGACATTAAAAGTTACCATTAAAAGACTAAATAGAAGTCATCAGTTTTCAAATTCTACTTGTAATAGTTTGATTTGCAGTGATGCATGACTGAATGAGCATGTTGTAATTTAACAGTGCCAGATTTACTGACACTTCTGCATCTTGTTTTAGTCGTCTTCAGAGCTCAAAGACAAATATGGTATTTACCACTAACAGGCTCAGATGTAAAAACTGATCTGCACCTTTATAGTTTATGAGCACACATTTAAGGCAGAATCGGGCAAATAGCAGCAAATCCTGCAGAACACTTTAACCACTCATGATAAATCCTTTTCAGGTTCTTAAGGGGAAAACCTCACCACTTCCAAAAAGAAATCTGCACAGGTTTATTAAAGGAGTCGTGCTGGAAAATGTAAATCTGGGCCTCAGTAAATTTCCTCTACTCAGGAAACATCGCTTGACACAGGTGGCAAAACATTTGTTTAGAATAAATCCAAATCTTTAATTTAGTTTTGTCAGTGGAGTATTTTAAGTTTACCAGCTGTTGAAAAGACAACCAAGATGAAGCACTCTGACTGGATATTTAACCCCTTACTGTGACCAGTGCTGCTGACACACAGGAAGCCTACAGTCAAAGCATATGGCTTCTTTAGTCTGTGTGTGTATTTGTGTGAGTTGTTATGGTATTATGTAATCTAAACAGTAGAGATGTCTCTAATTGAATAATAAGCACCATCTGGAGCCATTAGTAAACTGTAAGTTGAGTGCATTTAGTTGTTCTTTCTCCTCAGTAACAGACACACACACACTCACACACACACACACACACACACACACACACACACACACTCACTCTCAGTGTTGAGGCAGATGCCGAGGCTTCTCTCATGTCTCTGATGGCTTCATGGATAAATAAATGACTACATGAGGACTTTTACACATTTTGCATTAATCTGTGACAGATGTACTGACTCATGCATGTGTCACAGAATTAATGGCGATAATGTCTTTGTGCACTACATGGGTTGTCTCTGGTTGACACTATGTGCTTTTATATTTTTATCCTCATAAACTAACTGTGTGAATGTGTACATTCAGCAGCTATGGCAGGATTTCCTGTGTTGAGATTTTTGTTGAAAGCATTGAAAGTTGAAGGAGAACGCCACTATATCTGATGATGAGGCTTATGCAGAAATCAAGGCACAAAGTCAAAGCCACAGACACACTTCAACTCAAGAGGTTCACTGTAGGCCATGTTGAGAGAGCGTCTCGATTATGTGGCTGAGAAGATTTTGGTTTTTATTTTAAAATACCGTTAAAAAGCACATCCTGCTAAAAGTTCATCTAACACAAAGCAGGCAAGAGATCCTTTTTATAACAAATGTTTTTAATATGTTCGAAATGTTTATCTCACATGAATAAGAAGGGAAGGACTTGAATTACCCAGATGAATTATTTACCACTTGATGTGACCAGGCCTGTTTTTTTAACTATAGCAGGAAAGGTGAGGTAAGACATCAAAGAGTCTTAGAGCCAGGTGAAGAACAAAGTCGGAGTCTGGGCCTTTTTCACTGTCCTTCAAGCTTTCAGATGTCAGTGATACATTGGGATGCAGCCTGGGTGCTGTTGGTGGCCCTTTGTGTGTGTATGTGTGTGTGTGTGTGTGTGTGTGTGTGTGTGTGTGTGTGTGTGTGTGTGTGTGTGTGTGTGTGT